>VZTE01006496.1:307079-381652 GCA_013397775.1 Eulacestoma nigropectus
TTTTTTTTTTACTAGCTGACAAGATGTAACTTTGGACACAGAATCTTTTTAGTCTTCATACCTGTGTATGAAATCTCCTTTTCTGTGTGGAGAGAAATGGATACTTCCTCTGACATAGCCCAATGTTCTTCTTCTGTTGGTACTTCAAAGACAGAGTCTAACATTAATTTTTTTTTCTGGTGTAATATAATGTACAATAATAAATATCCCACTTAGAGTTTCTTAAAAAAATGACTATTGTTTCATTACACCACCCACCCCCAGAGTAATTGGGAAAAATGTCTTTAGTATTTCTCAAAGACTCTGTGAAAGTTCCTATGGTACTATAGTGGATCATAATGATACACTTAATAGTGTAAGTTTAATGGTTGGACTCAATGATCTTAAGCGTCTTGTCCAATGTAAATGATTCCATAATTCTAAATTTGAACCTCAGGAAATGTGCCAGACCAATAGGCCTGAAGCGCTGATAGCATTACATGAGCACAATCTGTTCATGGATTAACCCATGGCCAGGACTACCTTCTGGTGGTGGAGACACTTTTCTCTTTTGAACAGCAATGGATACTCTTTCTTCTCTGGCAGTTTTCCTCTGTGCTTCTGCCACTTTAAAGATAGTAATTGTAAGAATACTAGCTTCAAAAAGAAATCACACACATTCTGAAATTCATATGAAAGAATTATGGACAAACAATTAGGAGAAAATAGCACACTATTTAAAACAAAATGTGATAAACACAACAATCACATGAGACATACAAATAATATATACTAAAATAATATATGTAATTTTAGAGTAATAGATACATAGACCAAAACAAATCAAAATCAAACAGAATATTCAGATATCGTCAAGTAAGATGGAATGAATAAGAGGAAGGTAAGAGGTAAATACTTTGTCTCTAGACTCTTCAGAAACGCAATTAAACCACAGAACACCACACATACAGAGTACATAACAAAATCAAACTCAAGAAAAGCACAGAAACAGAGGACATATTTGTAAGTTTGAAACACTTTACTGAATATTAACAATATTATAAAACATTGATAATTTTTTTCTAAATGTGTGCAATTTTTTTTTTCACTAAGTGTTTTCACTCAGCTTTGCAAAGCATTTAAGCATCCAGAGTGATCAATGGAATGAAATAGCTAAAAAATGCGAGGAATGAAGGTGTATGACTATTCTCTGTCACACTCTGCAGTATTTTGAAGGGAAGAAGACAAAGGTCCTTTTCATTTATAATCAAATCAGGAGAGACAGATTTGGTTAACTAGGCAGACTATGAGTACGATGCACTTGGATGTCTGATATTTAAAAGCCATCTCTACTTTCAAAAGAACTTGTATACCTTTAGCTGGTGGAGCTGCCACTTTCTGTGGAATTGGAACAGGTACTTTGTCTTCTGGCACAGGCTTCTTGGGCACTGCTAGCATTTTTTAAAAAAAAGTTTATTGTAAAAGATGTTAAATTATTCACAGTATATAAACATAAGCAGATGACAAAACACAAATCAGAGACTTGACATTACTTCAAGTAAGAAAAAAAAGACAGCAAACACTGAACATTACAGTTTGTGTTAGATAACTAGACATAAATACAAACCACTATTCTGAAACAAGACTTCTCTTGTGTAACTGAAAAATTATATACCTTTCTTTGGTGGAGCCACTTCTTTTTTAGCAACTGCAACTTTTTCTTCCGTGATAATTTTCCTGTGCACTTCAGTCACTTAAAAATAATGTGCAAGAATATTTAATTGCAATATTTGAAATGCAGATATATGTGTCTTTACTTATTCTGATTGTTTAAAAAAAAGTGCTAAGTGAACTTCAACAGCAACAAAAATGAGACACTGCTGAAGAGCGCATTTTACAGCCATAGCACAAAAATGAGTAGAGTCAAAAGATAGGGGAAATCCCTACAAAGGTTACAGATACTAACGAACAGAACTGTATTTAAGTAAAATGCCTAAACACAAATACTGCAAGACCAAACTAAAAAAATCTCCATGATAATAATCTGTTTACCTTTGGTTGTTGGAGGTTCTTCAAATTCTGCCTCAGAAGTGGGCACCAATGCTTCTGCAGGTTCTTAAAAAAGATTGCGTAACTTTAGAAAATTTGTTTGATTTCATCAACAGGTATAAGATAGAAGATGAAATAACATATAAATAACATATAATAACATATAAATCTCATCAAGACAGCACGGGTCACAGGTGTCATTGTAGACAAACAGACATAAATAACATGTTTAATGTTGAAGAAATTTGATAGGGAGATATATATTGTATCAACAATACAATCTCCAACATAGGCATATATGTTAAAGATGGAATGCAGCAAAAAAGCTTTTTTTTTGCAACAGGAACAAACCACTGATATACCTTTTGCCGGTGGAGCCACCATTTTTTTAGACACAGGAACAGGTACTTTCTCTTTATGAACTGCTTTCTTATGAACTTCAGGAACTTTGGAAAAATGAGTAAGATGAGAAGGAAGATGAGAAAGAATATTAAAATGTGATATTTGCAATTGCTTACTAGACATTGTGTTTTACTGAGTTAACACAAACAATAATTTTCAAAGTACAAGGTGGAATTTGATGCAGCATTCATCACTGCGAGAAGACACCACCCATGTCAACATGTACAAGCAAGACAGCAAGACAGCAAGACAAACATAATTCCTTTGAAAACACATCAACCGGTTGAGGAACTGATCTATACCTTTAACTCCTGGAGCTTCCTTAAGAGCAGCTGGGACTTTTGGCTCAGGGACAATTCTCCTGTGCTTCTCAGGCACTTTAAAAGATTACAACACATAGTTTTACATAGAGGAGTAGTATCACTATAGCACGAACACATACAAGAAAGCAAAAATGGACATAAACATATAGTGGCAACATAATGTTAAGAATGATGGAACAACTCAGATGGTGTAGTGAAATGAATGTATACCTTTTGTGGGTGGGGCTTCCTCTCTTTTTGGAACAGTTACTGTCTCCTCTATGTAGTAAGACTCTTCTTTGGTCACTTTTAAAAGAGTAAAATATAAAAACACCTAAGTTTAAGTATTAGACATATATTACTATCTTTATGGCCCTGGTAAGCAACATAATATTTGTAAGACAATAATAAACAGTGTGCTTTATTAATAGACACATCTGGGATGACAAAATCTACATTCAAGCAATCCTGCTTCCTCTGATGCCAATAGAAACACTCCAAGCAACTCAGATGGAACCAAGAGACTGAGCTCTCATCCTGTATTCATGTGGAATTTGAAAATGCTCAGTCCATTCCTCTGTCCACTAATGTTGAAATTTGTCCATTTTGAGAAACCTTCTTTCCCAAATACCGAGAAAATCCTTGACTAAAGATGTCAGTGGAAAAATCTTTCTGTGGTGTCACTTGTCATAGAAATTGAGTCAGTCAGTGTTACTGTCCCTCACCAGTATTATGTTGCCACCAATAAACTTACAGGTGGAAAAAATATAGTCATTTTACAATTAAATTGTCTGAGGAACTGGAGTGCACCACGGTACTCTGAAGAACATTTACTTCATCCAAGCAACTTGGTGGAAGAGGAACTTCCAGCAGAGGATTTTTGTGAACAAAAAAAAGGCCTGATAGCTCTCACTGTCAAAGAGATAACTTATTATTTTCACTGTATTGAAACAGGATTAGCTACTGTACTTTTCAAAAGCAAGTAACGGAAGTTGTAGATTTTAAAATTAAAATTTATAAGTTACAAAACATATTTATATAGTAGTAATTTTTTTCCTTATGAATAAAGCAGATATTAATCCAAACTGTCTATGTGGTATAGACCAAAAATTATTTTTTCACTTTTGCCTAGTATTTCTGAATTGTTGTCGTACCTTCAGAAATCTCTTCTCTGTGAACGGAAATAGATACTTCCTCTGTTTCTTCTTCAGACCATTCTTCAACTGTTGGTTCTTTAAGGAAAATTATTAGTTTTAGTATTTTTGGTGGATGGATAGATGGAGAGAGGGAGGGATTGATGGATAGAGAGAGGAAGACCAATTCTTAGAAGTTCAATATGATAATGACAGACATGCATAAAATACAGAAAGCGCTGTGCACCTATATATGTATGATTTGCTCTAAATTATGTTGTTTGTCCATGTCCCATGTAACCTACTGTGTGTTGTTGTATCTAATACCATTCACTGGCCAACTGTCAGTTCATTGGAATGCCTCAGCTCCCCAGACTTCCCCATCACAACAACTCAGGTGGAGGAAACGAGACAAAGAATTAAAGGTTGCTCCTTTATCCAACTGTGTGAAAGTGAGGAAAGGAACAAATGAGATGGATAGGTCAACAACTGAAAGGAAATCCTGGCATGTACTCATCTACAAAGGTGACTGTATCAGGGAAAACATCAACTAGTTTCAGAGAAAAGGTTAATTTGCAGGAGACAAATAGAAATTAACACTGCATGTGTCCATATGGATGTGTATATACGTGTTCATATTTTAGATAGACATGTTCCAAATCTGCTTCTAAAAGTTCATTTATGGTTTTTAAAGGAAAGTGCAAATTGAATTGACTGGGTATTTATTAATGGGGATATAAAAACAAACAAAATGCTGATTTCAGTTTTCTTGAAGCAGATATTATGCAGAATTATACTAACTTAAAACAACTGATCTCCATCTTTCCTGAACATGAGAATGTGAGCAGAAAGCTGGTGAGAAGCTAACACTGTAGAGGGAAGCAGTATTTTATCTTCAGGGCTACAGAGAGCTTTGCAGAGAATATGACAAATGGATGGTTACAGCCCTAATTTTTGGAGTCTAAACTAAACAGTACATCCATATTTGCTACTGAATTTTAAGAGCCCCTGATCTGAAGATCATTCTATTCAGTAGTAGAGTTTCCATTCCTGTTGATGTAGTGGGATCCTGACATTCATGACTGAAATTGTAAATGGCGCTTTGGAGGCTTTTAACTGCCTGCAGTTCAACACAAAACTCATACAAGATAACTATCAAAATTTTTTTGGTGTATTTTGATCTTGATATTAGAACAACAGACTTGTAGACATAGCACAAGTTTCTCACTATTGTCTGTTTATAGTATACCTTCAGGTGATGGGATTTCCTCTGGAATGGCAACAGATATTCTTTCTTCTGTAATAAGTACTCTTTCTTCAAAAGTGGCTTTCTTCTGCACTTCAGGCACTTTGAAAGATAGTGATATTAAATGTATGCTTTTCCAGTTCCATTGTGAAAGCATAGTTTCAAAATGCTAAATCTAGGTTTCCAAAGAGTTGCTTAAGGATATTGAGCACACAACATAGAACAGAGATTCAATATTTAGAAAGAATACTATATAAGTATTGCACAAGAGATACAACATACTTAATGATTCACTGTCTAAATTAGAACAGCAGAACTCACAGGGGAAGCACAAATCAATGACTCAGTACAGAACATATAAACAGAAGGTGAGAAATGGCATATTCTTGTATTCTACTGGAAAGCATACCTTTAGATGGAGGAGCCTCAATTTTTTTAGGAACAGCAGGAGATACTTTTTCTTTAGGGACAGGTTTCTTAGGAACTGCAGGCACTTAAAGAAAGTATTTGTTTTAGAACCTCTGAAGTAAAAACTGGCAAATGCATCATGTAAGAGAAATGTGTTGTTGAAAAAGATTACACATGGTCATGTTTTGTTTACTAAACATGACAGTTGACCAAGTTGAGATAAATGCAGTGTTCTAAAGACTACCATAAATGATATTAAAGTGAGCTATATTGTACCTTTTGCAGGGGGAGTTTCTACTTTAGGAACATATGGCATTTTTTCTTCTGGAGCCAGTTTCTTAGGTACTTCTGGCACTTCAAAGATATTAATTATAATTATCATTAGCTAAACTTAACAAATGTTTTAAGAATATATCTATAGCACACCTATACACAAAACTGACACAAAAGATACGTATTTGACATAGCTGAAGTACAAGTAAAACCAGATTAACTTAGCAATCAAGCCCAAAATTTGACATAGGCAAGATGCTTAAGATAATAAGAAAAGAACATTATTTTTTTAAGTGTACCTTTAGGTGTTGGAGCTTCCTCTCTTTTTGGAACAGCAACTTTTTTCTCTGGTGGAGCTTTCTTAGGAACCTCTGGCACTTAAAAAAACATAAAATATAAGATAACTGAATTCTAAATTTCAAAGATTAATTGAAGTATTACAGATTTCATTAATCCATTTATAAGAATATCAAGACACACCACATAACACATTCATACACTTAACATAGAAAGATATATGACAAGAGCAACATACATTTGATAAAAATCGAAATCAAACCAGTTGCTGGAAGACTATCAAACACTTGAAGATGGATTTCTTAACTGAAGAAAGAGCTGCTTGAATATATTACCAGGTCTTAAAAACTCTCATGGATGCACAGAGAATTATACATGAAATATTAATTCTAACACAAATGTGCTGACAGACAGACTAATAGGAAAATAAAACTCAACAAATAGTGTACACTCCGTCAATAAGCGTATCTTTGGCATGCAGATGTTCTCCTTTGGGAAAAGGAACGTACTTTTTCTTCAGGCACAGTTTTTCTAGGCACTTCAAAAACTCTAAAGGTATCAAAATTCATTTAAGTAATCTTTCTGAGGATTTTGAATGTCTTAGATGAGAACAGACCTGTTCACACATGTAACACACAAAGATTACATTTAACATATTCTTATGTTGAGAACATAAGAGAAATCAGGAAAAGAGGACAATAGCACAGAACTGGTTAAAGCCCACATTCAAAAGATGCTGTACCTTTTGCTGGGGGAGCCACCTCCTTTTTAGCGACAGCAACTTTCTTTTCTGGAACAGGTTTCTTAGGGACTTCAGGCACTTTGGAAAACATTGTTAAAGTAAGAGATCTTTAGTTTTTGGAACACTGATCCAGGTTTGAGTAATCCAAGATTGTTTTATACGACACAGGGCCTGGACAAGGAGCTGAGCACTGCAACCAGCACAATACAATGTACAGCCTTTTAGACAAATGTGGATTATATGGGAAAGATACTATGATACAGTATAAAACTCCTATGTTAAAATCACTGCACTAGCATGTGTCATGGGATTCTCTTGAAGTAAAAACGTGCCGGCAACTTGCCTGCAAAAGCCACACAAATAGAAATAATAAGCACAGGATTGTTAAGAAAGAGAAGAAGAAGCTGAGACAAATTGAAGCTGTAAGCTAAGTTACAGCACGATTGAAAAACTGAAATTGTGCAATGCAGACAATTCAAAATCAAATAATGCGTACAGAGACAGTGCAAAAACAAAGACACATAGAGAGTAAATTCCTAAATATATTCACGAATACACGAAAAATAATACAAAGAAAGAATATTTGTTTGGGTTTTGTTTCTTTCTTTTTTCAATAGAGCAGCAGAAATACCTTTAGCTGATGGAACTTCTGCTTTAGGGACAGGAACAGGCTTTCTTTCTTCTGGAACACGCCTCTTTGGTATCTCAGGCACTTTAAAAGATAGGTGGTGATCATTTAGGAGACAGTTAAAATAATTGGCAAACCACAGTAGACTACTCTTAACATGGTGTATAAGCAAGCACTGTATGTTAGAAAGTATTCTGTTTTATCAAACAGATACAACAAACCCATCTCATGAAAAGGTATTACAAGAATTATTTAAAGAAGTGATGGAGAAGAATAAAATAGAAATGCAGTAGGGTTTGAAGCTTTGAGAGCAGAGCCATAGAGAAATGGAAAGATGTCAGTTCTGTTATGCTATCCTTTGGTAAACAATGTTACAGATAGGTAATGTGAAAGTTCAGAAAAACAGAGCAGATGTTGATGCAAAGACTTTATTCACCTTCAACATGAGAGATCTCCAGTTCTGTAGAAATGATTTCTTCCTCCTCCTCAACTTCCCTATGTGCTACAATAGGAATTTTAAAGATATTAAATGTTGAGATAGGAAATATCAATGTCCATAGTAAATCTGAAAAACTTTAAGAAGATATTATGTGTGTCCAGTACACAATCATCACTGAAAGCCATATATTAATATGTAAAAAAATTTAATCCAGGAAATGCATGTGCAAATCTCACAATGAATTTTGGTTCAAATTAAAACAAACAAACAAACAAATATGGATTAGACTCCCATTCTTAATCAAACTACCTTCAATTGGGTAAACAGCTTCAAAGAATCTTTCTTCAACTGTTTTCTCATGTTCTGTTGGCTCTTCAAAGAAAAGTATTTAGACAATATTAAGATAAAATAGTTGAAATGTTTCCATCTATTAAGCTAAATAAAACTAAAGCCGCATAACACAATGGACAAAAAAAGCAAGGCATACTGAAAGACAAATATACAGTATGTCTAAATATGTAATTTGCCATACAAAAAAATAGATCAAAAGAAAGTCTAGTAGGACTGATAGATTGTTTTGATTTGGGTGCACAGACTTTTGGTTTTGTACATACCTGTAACATCATATGAATACTCTTCTTCTCTGTGGACAGAAACTGACATCTTTTCTTCTGAAACAGTCCATGTTTCTACTGTTGGTACTTTAAAGATAGGATTTTGTTTTAGTATTTAATATTCTAGATCCACATTAGTGGTAGTCAGCATGTGAGTTTTTAATCAAATCTTTATCTGTACTGTACATGAAAGTCTTAGCCATATTTAGACAGTCAGTATTCATGTTCTAAAATACTGAACACAGAACAAGCACACAAGTATAATATTTAGTATTTGTTAAAGACTAAAGACACAGACACCTTTAACCCAAATATTTGAAACAAAATGCAAGGGCTTTTGAAAATAGTACATCAAAAGAATTCTAGAGGTGGTTCTTCAAAGGTATTTTTGGGCACAGGGACATAATTATGCTTATTATGTAAGGATAGGCCAGCAAACAGAATAGATGAAGAAAAAGCTAAGTCACACTGTAGTGTGACAGTAGGCTCTTTAAACAAGAAGCAAAAGGCTATCGACAAATATGTTAAAAACAGACTTTATAGAAAACAAAAGCATGGTAGACATACTAATTAAACACTGAGAGTAGTCACAGCATGACTACTGCTGTGGATCCAGATACATACACACAGGCCCACATATTCAAAAGAAGCACAGAAACGCATAGAGTGATGAAAAAAAAGTAAACTGCAATTCAGAGATGCTGATCTGTACCTTCTTTTTTCATAACTTTTTCCTCAACGACCATTGGTGTAGGTTTTGGAGGCAGAACTTTCTTGGTAACTGTTGGCATTAGAATTTTGTTACTCAGTCAAATATTTAGCAAAGAGATCAAAGTAAGTCTACAAAGTAAGTCTATTAATGATATTGAAAATACAACAAACAAGACAATCCAATGCAGCAGCTGAGTCAGGCTTCTTGGAAACACACAAAGCAGCATGAGGAAATGTGTTTGTTTCTTTTTATTGCTACATTCTAAAGGTGCTGGGTAGCTCAGGGCATTTAGCACACAGGTCATTTCCTGACACTTACTGAATTGCAGCTGACAGAATCCTGCTGCAGAATGGGAAATGCTATACAAAAGGAAGTAGCTACTAAGAATAAGGGTGCATCTTTATTTTATAACCAAAGAATTAACCAAGGCATCTTGGTAGGTGGGTCAAGATGGAAATCTGTGCAATCCTGGGGATTTCACATCTTCAGCTTAGAGTGAAACACACTGTTTTACCCAGTGCAATTTTATACACACTTCCTTTCTTAAAACACTGGTAGTTAATATTTGCACTTAGTATTTTCCCCTAAAAAGCTTTTAATCTTCTTTTTAAAGAATTCAGAAGAAGCTTTTATTAAATGTTTCAAAGACTGAAAAATTGATCAGACCATGTTAAGTAAAGACAAAGCATATGCAGATCAGCTAAGTAACAAAAGCCACAACTTTCATGGAAAGAATACATTAAGATAACTAAACAGTAGTTACCCTCAGTCCTTTTGACTTTTTCTTCTGCAACTCTCTGAGTGGTTACCTCCACTTTTTCATCAACAGGTTTCTTGACAACTGCAAGTAATTCAGATAGATTTATTGTTTAAATAATCTTACAAATTGTTTTGTGGACACAAACCAAATAGAACTGGCCCTTTTTTTTTTTTTAGGATGTTATAAACCTTGTGCATCCTGTGCACTGTTCAGCACATGGTTTACTGGTGGTGGCAATGAGGCCCGCCCTCCCCTGAGAGATATGAAGTGATGTAAATGGAGAACACTTCCCAGAAGGGCAGCATTTAATTTCTTAAAAGTTACACCCACGCCCAACGCTAGTATACAGGGAGAAGGAAGGATAATGGAAGCCCAGTTTGATTTTACCATCAATTCCTGTTTTGATTCAACCACCATTGAGCAGAAAGCTCAGAAATATGAGGTGGGAGAAGAGAAAGGGTTGCCGTGACCCTTGCTCATCTCACTGTCCAACATAAAGAGAATTTTCTTCTTTCCAAGGAAATGTGAATAACCAGCATCATTCAGCTTGAAGGAAATGCATGAGAATTCTTAATCTGCATGTTCCTGTTAGTTTTGTGGGAAAGTCATACCTTTTTGGACAGTTACTTCCTTCTTTTCCTTCTTTTCAGCTGTAATTGCTGGTGGTTTTCGCTCAGGCACAGGTTTCTTAGGAACTTCAGTCACTTAAAAAACAATAACATCACTTAATGATAAAAAATATGTTGCCTAAAGGCTCTGTAGACAGAAAGGTATTAATCATGCCATTATAATTTTATGAATTTTAAAATCACACAGAGGGTTTTGGAGATCCAATTGTTGAAGAAAAATGTTTTGCTTATTTCCAAGTTTCATGTTTTCTCATCAAAGCCGAATTCTGTTCCTAGAGGCATACATGTTAATAATTCCCAAGACAGTTATAGCATGCAAGAAATTGCAAAATATAGCCATTAACATCAATCAATAAATATGTGAAACATTTAAGTAAATCAAGTTTATCTAGAGCACATGAAAATGACCGAAGAAATATCCAAAAAACTAAAAATGTCACATATCCTTGCTACTAAATACTAACTCATATTAGGTTTTAAAGACCTGCAAAGTTCATTGGCAATGAATTTCTAATGTATCCATTCCTATCTGCATCCATACCTTGTGATATCTCTTGTTATCATCAAGCGTCACTTAAAATTTGTCGGCATATTGCAGTTCCAGATATTTTAACAAAAACAAAACCAAAAAAATGCTGCCTAGTTCAGAAATGTTGGGGCCTTAATAATAAATATGAGAAAAGAGAAGAAATAAAATGACATGATTCAAAATTCAAATACCTTCTTCATGAATTATTCTTTTTTCTTCATAAGTCACTTCTCTTTTCTCATAAGCTTCTTCCCATTCCTCTTCCCCTTCATCATAGCCTTCTTCCTTGACATAATAGTCATGGTCTTCACCATAATCTTCTTCCCATTCTTCATAAATTTCTTTGGGCATTTCATGTATTTTCTTTTCTTCATGTATCTCTTCTCTCCTTGCCATGGATGTTATCTTGATCTCCTTGGGCTTCTCTGGTAGCACCTCAGGAACTTGAAATAAATATATTGATTATTCATATCATAGCCGGGAATTTGCAAGACATATTAGATGTTCAAATTTAATGAAATTATTTCACCCTCACAGATGGTTTAAAGAAGGGGCTATTTTTTAAGCAGTCACAATCAGCTTGGATTTTAAATGTGTGTTTTTAACATAAAGACAGATATCAAACAATTTTGATAGATTCAAGTTATTTCAAAACAAAATACCTTGTTTCCACAAGGTAATTTTAGTCTTTTTTTAAAAGTTTTCAAAAAAAAAGGAAAAATAGTTACCTTTAGGTGGTAGGACTTCTTCAGGAGCTTTTTTAACCACCTTTTGGGGGACTTTCTTTAATGAAACCTTTTTCTCTGCTTAAAAATAATAGATTTAAAAATTTAAATTAAAAAAACCTTAAGAAGTCCTAAAAAGCCAAACAAACAAAAATCCCAAACCCAACTGTCATAATGAAACATGAACACACTATTCAAATATTGTAAGGACATTTACCTGGCTTTTTCTCCTCTGGAGGTGGAACAAGAGGCAGAAGAATGGGAATAGGGGCAGCTTGTAGGAAAAATGAAATATTTAGAACAAAATTTAAGTTTGATATTTCCTTGTAAATGAAGAAAAATCCTGGTTTGGGAAAATAGATTATATGATTTCATTGCAGCTGCGGAATAAAAGCAAACATGGTGCTTATTCTGACAGTTTACAGCAGCTGAATAAATATATTTTGAGTGGGAATCCCCAGTCTACCTTTATTTGAACCCTGAATGTCCTCAGCTTTATTTTCATGCTGCCATCACTCTCCTATCTTTGCTGATGGTAATTCATCTAAATATCAAATCTTTCCCATCCTGCTGCCACTGCAAGCATTTACCAAATTATCCTGGAAATAAACCCAAGAAGTTTAAACTGCTGAGGTTTATAGTAAGCTACTGGGTGTAACAGAAGTATAAATAGTGTTTGTAGTCTGTAGTCCAAGAACAGAGCCTGGAGAGAGACCATTTGCCATAAACATGAAATCCAATGTATGGCTTTAAAAGAATATTTTTTTAAAGGCAGTAATTCAGACAGCTTGTTTAAAAGATATTGTTGTGGCAAAAAGCAGAGGTGAAAATTAAATTAAAATTATCAGAGAGGAAGATGGAAATCAAAGGAAGATAAAATGAACAACAGACTGATAGGAAAACGTGATGGAAAGGACTATTTTTAAGAGAATTAAATTAATTCCTACCACTACCTGTGAAGAGTTTTCACCTTCTCCACAGCAAAGAAGCCTATCCAAGTCAAGTCTTACTCACAGGGACAATTAACTAGATTTTATCACAGAACTAAGATTTTTCTCTGAGGTTTCCACTGGCCTTCTTTTTCAGTACAGATATGGAACAAGTATGGTTTGTTACCCTACCTTCAGCTGGTTTTTGAGGTGGAACTGCAACCTTGGCATCAGGAACATCTAGAAAATCAAAATGTTTAATTGACTTAATAAATACTATTAATAAAAAATTCAATATGCCCTCCTCAAAAATAGTAGTTGATGGTGCTTTAATCTTTTTATTTGTATCATACAAAGATTTTAACTTGCTTCTCAAGTATATGCTAGCCAACCAGTAGATAACTAATTGTATTAACCTTTCGGTCTGGCCAGACAATACAATATTATGTTTTACTTCTACATAATTCTTGCAACATTTGGAGTAGGCTCTTAAGAACATTCAAAAAAGAAGACCACTACATATCATAAGGAGATGATTGTTACCTATTTTGCCTCCTTGGTTATTTTTTTTCAGTTGCACAGTAAAGATCCTATCTATTAATTGGCAGATCTTCATTGTTCTATTCCTTAGCAATTCAAACAAAAATAAACTTGTGTGTTTTAGAGAATGTGGCATTCCATATTGTACAGAATAGGGTCCCTATGAATGTCACTGATTATGGGTTTATCTCAGTATTCATTGCCATTATTTATGAGAATAATAGTTCCGCATAGCTATGAATGAGGAATATTTTTTCAGGATGTAGGTTATACTTACTCTAACCAGGAAAAAAAGATTTGAAAATAATAAAAAAACAGAGCAATTCTTTAATTCTATGACAGAGTATAGACATGATCTTGTGTCAGTCTTGCTTGACTTTACCTGGTGGCTTCAACTCCAATTTGATTTCTGCAAAGGAATATTAGATTTCTTTTAGGACTATTGATTTTTCCAGAATCATGTTTCAAACAAACAAATTTACACATAGTTATGATCACAAATTTGTTTAGAAAATTCACTAACCTTTGGTTACCAGATAGAGCTCTGCAGTACTTCTTGCTTCTCCTCTTGGTTCAAGACGAGCAATTACAGAATACACACCTGCAGCAGCCAAGAATGTTGATATTTACATGCTTTTATCATTTAAAACTAGATGAAGAAAGCAGACAAAAAATGGCACTAGCACAAATGTTCCATGCATTTTTACCTTCATCTTCTGCATTAACATTGTGAATAGTCATGTAATGACAACGACCTTCGCTTCTGAAGCTGTACTTGGGACTCTCTCTCAGTTCGGTGGGGCCTTTATACCATGTCACAACTGCATCATCAAAAGACACCTCGCACTCGAAGGTCGCGGACTGGTGTTCGCTCACAACAATGTTCTGTATGCTCTTCGTGAACTGAATTGGTTCCGCTGTTTTTAGAAACAAAAAATACATCGATTGTTATGCACCACCTTGGCATTTACTTTATCTGAATCCTTCTCATTGTTCTCATCAAAATAGCTAAATTTTAATGAGATAATAGCAATAGATCTTGAAAAAATAGAGTAAGAAAAAAGGATTCCATCTTCTGTGAAGTTTTATGTATAAGAATGAAGATTAGAAGACATAAGAGTACAACTATAACAAGATTGCCGTGCAGATACATTTTGTAAGAGAAGCCATTAAGGAAACTACAGATAAAGAATCATTAAGAAAAATTCCGAGGAAAATATAAGAGTCCCAAAGAAAATAGAAGCTAGTACAACTCAGATTGTTTGTGGGCTAAAGGACATTATTAATCATGGTTTAGTCAAGAATGCTAAGTTACACAAGTATGTCACATATTGTTCAACGAGAAAGGATAGTAAAATTTCTTATTTAGTCAATTTCCAAGTTTGCGAATCTGTCTTTCAGAAATTCTTTGTATTTTCGTTTGTTCTGCTAACGAAACCTCCAGAAACAGTCTTTCACTATTGTAATAAAGAGATTCTATATCTTTACAAACCTTCAATGGCCAGATCTGCCGTTGTTTCTAGACTGTCAAGCTTGCAGGTATACTGTCCCTCGTCTTCTGTTCTAACGTCCTTGATGATGAGTTTGTGCACTTTGTCAGAGACTTGTGTTGAATATCTCCCTCCTATCTTAATGGGTCTCCCATTTCTATACCACTGAGACTTGGCATTTGGGATAGAGAACTGACAAGTCAGTGTGCATGTTTTTCCTTCCTTGAAAGTAGTGTCATGAAGATGCCGCTCAACTGCAGGTTCTATTAGCATGTTAAAACATACATTTTAACAGAGATCAGAGAGTGGAATAAATAAAGTGTAAACCAATTCAAATATACCCTTCAGAAGAATCAAACTTACCAATCACAGTTAGCTTGGCACTGGCAATATGTGGTCCACACACTATTCTGAAATTTCCCTGATCTTCAGGCTGGCAGTTTCTAATTCTCAGTATGTGGCGATCACCTTCAATTCTAATTTCATATTTGTCATTGGAGTCCAGTTTCTGGGTTCCTTTGTACCATGAAAGTTTAATTTCTGGATAGTTAATCTTAATGTCACATTCAAAGATAGCATCCTCATCTGCTAAAACCGTCTGATTTTCAATGTCTCTGATCAGAGTAATAGGCTGGAAAATATTAGTTTAAGTTAATTTCAAGTTCGCTGTTATGGGTTTGAATATTTCACAAATCAGTCCAAAAATATTTTACCTCTGTTTGTGTGAGTCGTTGCTGAATAAAAGCTACAAGTTCATCAAACTCCTGATCTTCCCTTTGAGCTTTTTCTGTGAGTTCAATTTCCTATAAAAATGCAGAATATACTCAAAGATTAAAGGATACAAGCTGTCATGTTTATCCAACACAGAATTCATTCCTACATAAAATTTTATGTAACTGTACTGTAACTAGTGTATCTTCCCATTCTAACAATTGTAGTCAAGTTATGAAGACAGAACCTACTTAGCCAGAAGGCCCATTTATTCTTCTTGGATTTCAGCATGCAAGAAATTGAGAACTGTCAGGAAAAGAGCTAAAGAGGAACCAGGAATTCCTGCACACATCGTAACTTTGGAGTGTGGACATCATGTCTGTTCAAGTGAAACATATAACTCCTAAGAGAGCCAATGCTCCAGTCACACTGTATCTTACCAATCTATGGCTTTCTTCTGCTTGGGTTTGCTTTAGTAACTCAAAGGCTTGCAGGAGGCCACGGAAATCTGTAATTCCATACATGCGAGCATATTTCTCATATTCTTTGGGATCTACATTTTTGAGAAGTTCCAAGATATCAATAGGTTGCTCTTCCTCTTCTTTTGTTTTTGTTGGAGTGCTATTCAAATCAATAACAGCAGTTAACTATACAGCATTTCATTCTCAGAAAGCTGTGTAATGAAATATTGCATCAGCTTAGAGCTGCCCTGTGCAGTAGAAACCTTTAGCTTAGTCTAGTCAGGGTCCTTTATTTTTAGTACAGTTATTTGTATTTAACGAATATTTAAAAATTATATCTTGTTCTGAGATGTATAATAAAAAAAGTTTCTTCTGTGTTTATTGCAAATTAATCTATAAAAACTCTCAATATACCTTTTTAGTTTTGCCCTGAGATCCCCTTCAACAACTTCTTTCTTTCTTTCTTCAACTTGCAGGTTTACACTCCTCTCAATTTCACCATGTTGGTTAAAAGCTACACATTTGTACATGCCAGAATCAGTCTTTATTGTGTCCTTTATTTCTAGTTTGGCTTCATCTCCTCTCTGCTGGATTATAATGCGGCCTCCCTGGTTGAGTTGCCTCCATTTTCCCTTCATCCACTTAACATTTGGAATTGGATCTCCTCCAACTTTTGCAATAAATGTTGCAACGGTCTCTGCAGAAAGATGCAAATGAGGAAGCTAAGTCTTTCCAGTTGTTTATGACAGTGGGACATCATCTCAAACAAAAGGTGTGGGCAAATAGAAGACAATGTACTGTTTCGAAAAGAGTTCTTACTTTCCATGACTTTGATACTCTGAGGCTCTGACACAAAAAAAAGTTTGCCTTCCACTTCTGCTTTCTTAGCTGCTGGAGCAGCTGCCGGTTTTTCTAAAAAAACAGAGTCAGAGAGTTATAACAGATGGCTCCATGTAATAGTTTATGTTCATGGGTGATACTTCTGCAGGAATTGTAAAAAAGAAATTAATTCCTGAGATGCAACAAAAGACTATGCAAGAGGTAAAAATGCAAAATACTTTAATTGTTTTAACCAACTTGTAGTTTGTTTTCCAGATGAAACTGTCCACAATGGGCCATATTGTGCTGTTCATTTACTTCAGTCAGGCCATTTATACCCTCCATGGATGCAAATCCATAGATGGATATGCAAATAAGAAGCCTCATTTTCTAAAATGGGTCAGTTTTCAGTGAGATTTTCTCTTTTCAGTCTGTTTCTGGATATTATGCCGTAAGAATTACTTGCAGGTTTTTATCAGCGATCTGTTCAATTCTCTTGCTTTTCTTTTACATAGTCCTTAGCCTAGTGGCTACCCATGTAGTGAAAAAGAGACTATTTGTACATAGTGCTGGACTCTTGTGTCCTTTATGCAATGGCAAAGCAAGACCTACACAGAAGGACTCATGTTTAGACTCTATTTACTTTCAGCTAAAAGGTCAAAATGTCTTAGAGCTGTAAGAGTCTTGAAACAATTAGCCTCTAAGGCCATATGCTCAATCAAATGTCTTCTATATTTTCCTTAATAAACACTACTTTTCACATGCTTACCATAAAACATGCATGTCAAAGTAATTCCATCCATTTAGCTTACATTTTTCTTAAATTTGGTAAATGAAAAGTGATTTGACACTGATCTCTCACCATTTATGTCACTATTGATATATAAATTATTGTATATACTCTGTTTTACCAGATTCTACAGTTTTAGAAAGAACTAGAAGTAAATAATTGCTTGTTGTTAGATTATTAACTTTTTTGTTCCACAGAAAACAAAGTGGGATAGAGTTTTGGCTGACATTTTTATCATATGCCCTTATTTTCTTCATGTTACTGTACCTTTGACTGTCACTTTAGATTTGCAAGTGTCAGTGCCAGCTGCGTTTGAAGCTTTGCATACATATTCTCCTGAATCTGATTTGGTAACTGCAGCAAGTTCTAGAAGAGCTACTCCATTAGCAAAGCTGAAGTTGCATCTGTCTGAAGCTCTTATTTCTTTTCCTGCCTTCAGCCACTGAATCCGGATTGGCTGTGATCCCTGGACATGACAGCTAAGCTGTAGGGTATCGCCGTCCTCTGCTGCTGCTGGTTGAAGAGGCTGGTCAAAAACTGGTGGCTTTTTAGGTTCTGGAACATGAAAATGCTTGAGTGAATACTCAGGAAAGTATGATCAAGAATATAAGAGAAAGAGAGATATATGTGATTCCTAAGAAGGCAATGGCAAGGAATGGAGGAGACAAACCGAGGTCTGGGAATGTCAATCATGTTATAAAATGGAATAAATATCAAGAGAGCATGACAGCGTATTTCCTATATAAACATGCAAGAAATATCCTTATCCCCTCAGCAAGAACCTTTACATGCAAAAAATAGTACGAGAACTAAATCTCTGTTAGGCTGCAAAACTATATAAAAATCTTTAAAGAAATAAACCTGCAATTTCCTGCAAGACTATTATGATGAAGTGTCATGCTACCACAACGCAGTGTCAACACTGCCTAAGCTTAGATTTCATTGCACAAACCCCCTGTTACTCTATGGAAAGAGAATGATTTAAAATACAACAGAAATGTCACAAAGATTTCAATGTTCACTTCAAATCTGTCATAGCAAATAGTGAAAAAGAAGGTTCTCCTTGAAAATAATAATCACAAAAATAAAAGAATTTCTAGACTCTGTGGTTTATGTCCATCTCTGGACAAATCACTGCTGTTACGGTAGGTAAAACAAGCTCATAAGAGAGAAGCTATATACTTGCAGCTAAATAAAGCAAAGAAAAGCAAGAAGCAAAGACAAACAAGACTTCAACCAACCTCTGATAACAACAGAAGATGTACTCAACACGCTTCCTGCTTCATTGGACACTTTACAGGTATATAAACCAGCATCTGATTGCTGTACGGTCTTTATATGCAAAAGCAAGGTGTTGTTTTTGAAAGATATTTCACAGTGAGCACTTGAATGGACTTCTAGATTGTTTTTATACCAAGCAACAGTTAAAGGCTGAGAGCCGGAAACACGACCCTCAAGTTTAAGTTCATTCCCTTCTGTTTCTTCTACTGCCTCAGACAGTTTCTTAGTAAAAGTAGGTGGAGTTTTTCGTTCTGTAAAAAAAAGAACATAAATTCCATGAATCTATCTTGAGATGATAAATCCTAAAGACAACGTTGCAAGAAAAATTTGAACATTGGAGTATTGATATTTACTCTCATTTAAACTGGATCTATTTTAAAAGTGAAGTTATGCTGAGATAAACAGCAGGAGTCTTGCTCTTACAGTCACTGTCATAGTGGATTTTCCCGTTTGAAAAAAAATGTCTCTTACATTGATTTAAGTCATACACCATTTAAAAAACCCGAAGAGTTTTGTCAAGTTCTTAAGAAAGAAAGAGGCCAGAGCCTATTAAGAAAGTAGGCCAAAGAATATGTTTTATTTCTCCTCCCACTGTTGTTAGTGACCCTTCCTAATTCTTGTAAAAGATTCATAAGTATCTCCAGATAGGTATTCTCAGGCTACATCTCAAAAGTTTTCTCAGAACTATCTTGCAGTAGTAAGGCCAACTTCCTTTATAATTGAAGGGAGAAAAATGTAAACACAATGTATTATCTATTCAGTACCTTTAACAGCCAGTTGAGCTGTGCAAGAGTCCTTTCCAACTTCATTGCTAGCATAGCATGTATATGTTCCAGAATCCCCCCTGTCAACTCTCAAGATGGTCAAATGGGCTGTGTTGTCTACATAACTGATCTGATAGTTCTTTCCTGTTCTAATTTCTTGGTTATCTTTTGCCCAAGTGACTCTAATAGGCTGTGTTCCAGAAACGTGACACTCAAAATCAGCACTTTCTCCAATAATGCCATCCACAGGTGTAAGTGGGATGTCAAAGAATGGAGGGGTCTTCCCTTCTGAAGAGTGAAAGAAATAAAAAACCATCACTTAAAAATCTCAATTTACTTTAAAACTCTGTGAAATATGAAACTCTTGTACAACATTAAATGCGTATAAAAAGCAAAACTTAGTTTTAAAACATTTCTATTAAATACTTCACAGCCCACCAACCTGTAAGGACAAGCCTGCCACTAGAAGAAGCAGTCCCAATAGCATTGACAGCTGTGCAGGTGTATTGCCCAATAAGGTTCCTATCTGTCTTCAAAATCTGGAGAGTTGCTACATTATCTACAAAGGACGTGTGAACATTGTAGTCCTCTTTTACACGCACGCCGTCTTTAAACCAAGATACTTCAATAGGTTCTGAGCCAGCAATGCCGCAATCAAAGACAACTGGTAAGCCAACAGTTTCATGAACGTCTCTTAATTTTCGTGTAAAAGAAGGAGGAAGTTTACGCT
Organism: Eulacestoma nigropectus; assembly: GCA_013397775.1. Taxonomy (NCBI): domain Eukaryota; kingdom Metazoa; phylum Chordata; class Aves; order Passeriformes; genus Eulacestoma; species Eulacestoma nigropectus. The sequence goes on from VZTE01006496.1 coordinate 327,462, forward strand.
CTGTAAGAAAACAAGTATTGTACAGTGAAGTCTTTCAGAAGACATTGCTGTCATCGCCAATAATCACTGCCTGATATACTGTGAGTAATATACTGAGAATATGGTGGATTTTTGCTCATAACTTCCAATTAAAAATATTATTTAGCATATAATTTATTTTGAACTTGATGTAAAGAGCCCTGTGCATATGGTTGCAGGAAAAGAGGTAATCATTCTGCTCTCACTTAGACCCAGTGAGCCTCAGGACTGCTAACACTGGAAACAATCAAAGCAGTATCCTAAATAGGGAAGGAAGATACCAAGGCTTGTAACATGACGAAAGAGCTGTGGTCAATAAGTGCCATATTTCGATTAGCTTTACTGGCAGGCCTTTGGTAGTAGAAGACAGTGCTGCAGGGTACCTTACACATCAAGAACCAGTAAAGTGTTTTACGAGGAAGAGGCAATTGTTTTTCAAAATAGCAAAGCATACTTAAGAAAAATAGGCCATTTCCCTATATTTAAAATTGAAATATTCACCTTGAACTGTAAGAAAAGATGATGAAGAAGCCTCCCCAACAGAGTTTTCTACTTTGCAGATGTACTCCCCACTGTCACTACTGTCTACCTGGCTGAAAACCAGAGTAGCAGTTTGGTTCTTAAAGTGCATTTTTACAGTAGCAGTTCCTCTCAGCTTTGTATCGCCTTTATACCATGACACAATCATTTCTGGTGTTCCAGCAACCTGGCACTGCAAGGATGCAGAATCCCCAACAGTGACCTGCACTGGCTCCAAGGGTGTAATGAAGTAAGGTGGTTCTGAAGGACAAAGACACACCATTAGCATAAAAAGATACTGCATGATGACCATTAGTAGTTCAAATAACGCTTGTTGAAGTGATGCTGGCTTGACGCACCTAGTATTGTGATTGTACCGTAACAATTATCTTTCCCAGAATCATTTTCAATATGACAAGAATATTGTCCCTGATCTTCTAGTTTGCTGCTAGGGATTTCCAGTATGGCAGATGCGTCTGTAGTGGTGATACTACACTTTTCAGAGTGCATTATTTTCACTCCATTTTTCTTCCATGTCACTGAAATCGGTGGAGTACCCGTATATGTGCATTCCAAGATTAAATTTTTCCCTTTCTCTACACTTAAATCATTCACCTTCTTCATAAATTTGGCTGGTTCTATAATGAACAACAGGAAGAAAACAAATTAAATAAAGCCCGGAGATCATCTTTAGAAGCATAAGAAGCAGTAGTCTTGACAAACCTTTGACAAAAAGATGTGTTGTGCAAGAGATTTTCCCTGCCTCATTAGAGACCTGGCAGGTGTAGTCTCCACTCTCAAGTGGATGTACATCAAACAGCTCCAGTTCTGCAACTGAATCTTGCAAGGTGATATTGCATCTGAGTCCTGGTACTAGCTCAACACTGCCTCTGAACCATTTAACTTCCAATGGAGGGGAACCTTTTATGATGCTAGTAAAGGCTATGTTTGCCCCAGATAAAACATCCAGTGGTTCAGGTTTCTTCACAAAAGATGGTGGTTCTAAGCACACAAATAAAACAGATAGAGAAGAAGTACATTTGAACTTCTTTTGAAAATCACAGTAATCAGAAAAAAGCAACAACAAAAAAATGAAATCTTTCTGAAAATAAATTGGACCCTCTGATTCTGGCTTCTTACTGATACTGACCTCTAACACTCAAAAATGCGCTGCATTCATCAGACCCAGCTACATTAGTAGCCGTGCACAAATAAGTTCCCATATCAGAGTCCTGAAGTCTATTCACTTTCAGAGAACAGGTATTGTCCGTAAGAGTAGCCTGATACTTCTCTCCACTGGTAATCTCTTGTCCATCATGAAACCAGGAAACCAGAATAGGTGGTGACCCATAAACTTTGCACTCCAGTACAGCAGAAGAACCCAGCTGACCATATGTTTCTTTCAGTTTTCTTGTGAAAGAAGGAGGTATAATACGATCTGCATTTGTTTAAAAATAAAAATAAAATAAAATTACCATACAGGGTTCTTAAAATGCAGGAAGTTCTCCATGCATGATAGAATTAGTGACCTTTCTTTTGCTATATCTGCTTTGGCAATATACTCTGACACATCTAAGTACTTGAAAAATAGTCAATGGTTAAGGATATGCTGGAACTTTCATTCACAATCTTTGAGGAACACCTTTTATTTTTGCCATTCTTCATAAGGAACAATATTGCACCAGCTGTCAAAGACAACATGTAGATTAACGCTGAAGAAATCAAGTCCTTTCAATAATTCATGCCCCTCAGAGTTTAGGTAGGCATCTATTCTTGATGCCTGTCAAAGTGGCATGCCACGTACTCCTAAGATTATACAAGTCTCTTAGGTTGCCAATCACAACAACCGCTTTGCTATCTGAAGGCTTTGTAAAGGAACTAAAGGATCAGAGGTGACTCAAAAAGAGTAGTCAACTAACCTGAAACGTGCACTGAAGCTGTGCAGCTGCTTTTACCAACACTGTTTTTCACCTCAAAAGTATATTCTCCACTGTCTTCTACTGTTGCATTGAGGATCTTAAGCCCAGATACTTTGTTGAAGAAACTGATTTTATATTTATGGTCAGTGGACAGTTCATTACCATCCTTAAACCACCTAGCAGTAAGCTCTGGTGTGCCATCTACTGTGCATTCCAGAGTACAAGAGTCTCCAGCTGTAACTTTGACTGGGCCTGGCTTCTCTACAATGACTGCAGGTTCTGCAATGAAATGCAAGTCAGAAAAATTTAAAAAATAACAATGCAATAGTTACTATTATGATTAAAATTTTAATTCTAAAGCATCTTAAAACACATTGTGTTTTTTTCTCATGCTACCAACCTAGCACTTTCAGCATGGCAAAGCATTCCTGAACTCCAGCATCATTTTTTATCTGACAAATATATTTCCCAGCATTGGTTGGTTCTGCATTTCCAATCTGCATAGTTGCAATGTTTTCTGAGTAGGAGATCCAGAGATTATCACTTTCTCTGATGATTTCCCCTTTGTCTTTTAACCACAGAACAGAAATGGGCTGTGATCCTTGCACTGCAGCCTGCAGTTCAATCGACTCCCCAACCACGACAGTGAGGTCACTCAGCTTCTTCACAAAGGTTGGTGGTGCTATTTAAGAGAAGACATTTAACTGTAAAGAAACTTGCCAGGAGCGGAGAAGTAAGAGAAGAATGCTAGGAACAAAAAAAGCCAAGAAGATGCCAATCTTTGTACAAACCTCTTAGTGCTACAGAGCCAATACAGGAGTCACTTCCCACATCATTTACAGCCTTACAGTGATATTCACCAACATCTGCAGTATCCACATTGAGAATGTGAAGACTAGCTATGTAGTTCTCAGACATGACCTTATACTTCTTGCTGCTCCGAATTTCTCGTTTGTCTTTATACCACGAAATCTGGAATGGAGGAGTGCCCTGCAGCTCACATTCCAGATGGATATCAGACCCTTTCAAGGTCTCGACTGGATGGGGCTTCTTGGTAAAAGTGGGGGGTGCTGGAAAAAAGAAAAAAGAGTTATCATTTGTGTTATTTCATTGTGTTATTTAAGGAAAAGAAATTAAAGAGGATAGAAGATTCAAGTAACTCTTCTGATGCTAAATAGCAAAGACAAACAACAGATAAGAAAGATCTGCCACAGAGATCAGAAACAGACAAGAGATTTGCCGTCTAGTCAGACAGGTTTTGGTGCCTCTGACAAAAGAAAGTGGGATTTAAGAGCTTTTCCCAAAGGAGGACTTTACAGTTAGAAAGAGGAGAAAAGAGATGAGGTTCTGACCTTTTACTCTCAGTGTAGTACTGGTGCTTGCACTACCCGCTGGATTCTGAGCTTCACAAGTGTAGTCACCGCTGTCTTCAACACTGAGGTTGTGCATTTCAATGACTGCCACTGAATCCACAAAGGACATTCTGTATTTTTCACTGGGATGGATTTCAGTTTCACCTTTGTACCAGATGACTTTAATTTCTGGAGATCCACCTATTTTGCATTCATATGCTGTGGAATCGTGCTGTTTCACGAGTTTTGAGGAGTCTAGTTTCTTAATAAACCTTGGTGGTTCTGGAAAGCCAAAAAGCGGAGATGATGCTTTAAACTGCACTAATTGTTTGAATAAGCAGGGGGATACGTAACTGAAACTGTAAACTTTAGGGACTCAAGGAAAAATTCTGATTCTGCACTTGCTATGAAAATTTTTTAGATGATTTTAAGTTGGTCCAAAATCCAGACTAAGAAGCAAACAACTTTTCTATATGCATTTCAGTGAGTTTCTCCTCACTTTATTGACTCACTGTACCTCTCCTTGTATGCATTCACTACAGATTAGTTGACGTGTCATTTTCTTTACAGAATATCCTCTTGTTACACATGTAATCAAAATGCCTGATGAAAATGCAAGAATACAACTGTTTAGCCAAGAGATGTTATTAAAAGCATTTGTTGAGTATTATAGCAACTGCTCTATATCTTGTGATTAATAATTAATATGGTCAATAAATGTATCTGCATTATCACCCCTCACACATTTAATACAAAACTGAACATAAAGTTGCACATAAAGAGTAAAAGTTAAGGAGCTTAGGTAGCAAACAAAAGATTTTAGAAATAATCATGCTGAGGAGAATTATGAGATGGCTGATGTTGCAGACATTGGTGTTAAATGTCCTGTAACTGAAAAGTAAAACAGATGGTCACATTTTGTTCTGTAAGGAGAGGAAAGGAGTGGAAGTTTGATACTTGTCATCAAAAGTACCATCTGGATGATTAGAATCACAAGACTGAATGCTCATAGATCAAAGATATAACTAATAAAACCGAGAGGTGGTAATGTGGGCACAACAAACAAATCACTCTGCAAAACAGGATGAAATGTCTCTGTGTGTGACTGTCTGTAAAGCGTAGGAAGAATATCTAATTTATTGTGGGTTATTTCAACCTGTGGGACAGTTGCAGAACATCCTGTGTTGCTAGAAACAAAACTTCCTGGGTTTCCAAAAATAGAAATGATGATGTGTTAACATCAGGACTCTTGCAACCATAGTAATTTACTATCGAATTTCACTTTGAGAAAGAGTTGATTATCTATCTGCATACTAACAGTTGCTGAGTAGTCACACTCTGGTTCCACTCCTTTCAAAAAACGAGGCTATACACGTTAGTAAGGTATATATTTAGAATGTAAGCAGTTCTAGAACATAAAGCAATTATTAACAATACAGATTGGGAACATTAGATGCTAGAGTGAGAAAGTTAATAGAAGGCTGTGAGGTTTTCAAGGTAAATTAAAAAAGAAAGATCTTAATTCTACAAACAAAAGGCTGCGTGTCATAGAAGTGAGACAGCAGATGCTCAAATTAAATGCGTGCAAATCAATGCACCCAAAGAGATTGCCCTTTCAAGTTCTACAGAAATTGGTTGAAAACAATGAACATCACTAATTTGACAGCCCTGGGGAAACAGTACAAATTCGAAAGAACTCAAGGGAGTGTCAGTAAATTCGAGATCAAAAAATAAAGTAACAATACTGAAAAACCTCCACATGATTTTACAAATAAAAATTTGAAGAGTAAGAAAATAAATAAGGTCAGCTGGGATCATTGTATGGATGGTAACTCTGTTCAAATAAACCTATTAGCAATGATATAATTAATAATAAACAGAATTATGATTGTGGTGGAAAGAAGCTTCAGATCTTTTAAAGAGATTTGATTCCTTGCTACAATCTTTCAGTGTGTTTTTTAAGTCAAGCTACATAATGCAGCATCCCTACTTGTTACTAAATCCACGTAATACAGTCTTACACACTCTTCTTGCCTCTACCAAGAAAAATGCTTATAGCTAGAATATACTTGGTATATATAAAACATTTGACAAGTAACTAATACAAAATCTTGCTACTAGTAGTTCAGCTTCCTGTGTTATTTGTCTTATAGAGTAGAAGGATTTACTCTTGAAATATTCTCCCCCTCTTTCCACTCCAAATTCATACAGAGGAAAGAGAGGAAAAGAAAAAAAAGAGGAAAGAAAGCGCTAAAGCAACAGGGACCTTTTAACTCAGGCATAATCTAAGCGGTGTATGTTACATTTCTTCTTTTATAGAATCAGTAAGATTGAAATATCCGGAATAGCTATAAATATATTCCCACCTACATTGAGGAAATTGCACTAATATATGTGTCACTTGTACCAAGACAGTCTGAGCCATCCATAAATTTAGATTTCACTTTTAGAACCACACACTATGAGGAGAGGTGAATTGTTGGGTGGGATGGATATTTGTCACCAAGTCTGCTCTCAGGTCCTCCAGTTTTGCTGTTTAGAAGAGCAATTTTCAATGTTTTCAATTTCTGAAAGAGCAGAGCTATTTGCAGGAGCTGCACATGTAGTAAAAATACTTTTAAGCCTTATAAGTGAACTGAATTTCTCTCAGTTTCCTTTCACTCCCCTGGGCAACCTAGTGAGTGTCACTGGTGGAGAAAGACTTTAGAAAGATAGATTTTGCTGTCCAACAAAACCATTCATAAAGGCGTAGCAGAGTAGTAAGTAAGAGTTAATGTTTCAATGATAGAATCCCTTTGATAAGAAAAATCATATACTATACCAAAGCAGAAGAAACATGAGTAAGTATTTCGGTATTACAATATTTAAGTGAAATAAGACATCTCAGAGTAACCTCTTGTAAAGATTTTTAGTCACACACATCTGCATTCAGGACTGTGATTTCCAGATGTCTGCCTTGCAAAGAAAACCTCATAAACACTAAAGCCCACAGCAATACCTTGTACAGCCAGCTGAGCTGCACACGCGTCCTTTCCAACACTGTTGCTGGCAGTACATGTGTAGAGTCCAGCATCCCCTTTACCAACTTTTAGGACTGTCAAGCTGGCCGTGTTTTCCACCAGTGTCATTTTGTAGTTGCCACCTGGACGAATCTCTCTGTTGTCTCTGGTCCAAGATATCCTCATGGGAGCAGAACCAGTCACGTGGCACTTAAAGGTCGCACTTTCCCCTAGTGCCACGTCGATAGATACCGGCTTGATGTCAAAGAAGGGAGGTCTTAGGTGTTCTGCAAAGAGGAAAGTATGGCAGGGCTCACCACCAAGCCTGCCTCACCACGCCATGCCCATTGTCCCTGGCCACCATACAATGTGTAAAGTGGGGAAAAGAGTGGAGAAATAAAAGAGCAAAAACATACAAAAGGTTTTCATTAAAGCATGCGCTACAAACCTGTGAGGAGAAGTTTAGCACTGGAAGAGGCAGTCCCCAGAGCATTTTGGGCTGAGCAAGTATACTGGCCACAGTAATCCATACTGGTTTCCAAGATCTGTAAAGTCGCAACATTATTTAAGAAGGCTGATTGCACGTTATCAGTGTCGCTTAAGAGAACCCCATCCTTGTACCAAGACACCTGGATAGGCTCTGAGCCAGTTATGCGGCAGTCAAATGTCACTGGGGCACCAACCACCTCCTGAATATCTTTTAATTTTCTGGTGAACGTAGGGGGAAGTTGACGTTCTGCAAAACAATAATAATCACCACTATCAGTAGGAAGCCAACCTAGAATTAATTATGTTTGAAATTAATAAAATCCCCTTTCTGTAGACAACAGAGTTCCTACAAACTACCCCAGAAAAGAGTGGCTCTTGGCCCATCACCTTTAACAACAAGCAAAGCTGTGGAGGTGGCAAAGCCAATGCTATTTTCTGCTTTGCAGATATATTCTCCAATGTTGCTATCCTCTACAGCAGAGAATGCCAGTGTTGCCACATTGTTCTTGAAGTGCATTTTGTAAGCCTGTGTTGATCTCAGCTTGGTGTCATCTTTGTACCAGGACACCTTGATTTCTGGTGAACCGCCAATCTGGCATTTTAAGGTCAAGGGCTCGCCAACCTTCACCTCCACACGGTCCAGGTGCGTGACAAAATAGGGTGATTCTAGGGAAGGAGAGAGCATGGTGAGCAGAGACAGAGAATCACTGGGGTGCACTGGGGGGATCAGGGGTGATGAATACCTAAGATGGATACATGGCTGTGGCAAACATCCCCACCCGCCTCATTTGCCACCTCACAGGTGTATTCGCCTTCATCATTCTTTGTGCTGTTGAAGATTTCAAGAATGCCAGATTTTTCAGTAGTTGTAACAGTGCAGCGTTGAGACTGAGCAATAGGCATGCCATTTCTTTTCCAGGTGACAGAGATGGGAGGGGTGCCAATGTAGCTGCTTTCCAGCACAATGGACTTCCCCTGCTCCACACTGTAATCACTTAATTTCTTCACAAAGACTGCAGGCTCTGTGGGGAGGTATAAATCAATAGTAAGAGGGATAGATGTGGAAGAGCTGCAGGCAGAGAGTGAATGAAGATGGTTGTGCATTCATGCACACACCCAAACACACCTTTCACAAAGAGCTGTGTTGTACACGAGGCACTGCCAGCATCATTTGTGACCACACAGGCATAGTCCCCGCTGTGGCCTGGCTCCACGCTGTACAGCTGCAACTGTGCCACAGACTCATGGAGAGAGATGGAGCAGTTGCTGTCTGGCACCAGCTCCCTGATGCCTCGGAACCAGGTCACTTTGAAGGGAATACTGCCCTTGATGTAGCTGGTGAATGTCACGTTTGATCCAGGCAAAACTTCCTGGGGATCAGGTGTCTTCACAAAAGAAGGTGGTTCTAAGGATCATGCAAAGAAGTGAAAGACGGAGAAAGATGTTAATAGGAGGGTCTCCATGGGGAAGAAAATGAGCAGATTTGAGTCAAAAAAAAAACCAAACAAAAAAAAACCCACAAAAACAAAAACCACAACAAAAAAAACCCCAAAAACCCTGGGGAAAAAACCCAAACCAAACAAACCATGAACAAGAAACCATGGGAAACCAGAGAAAAGAAAGAGAAGAGGGAAGAAGAATTTTGTTGAAGATGTGGCAGTATCCTTCCACTGACCTTGTACAGTCAAGAAGGCACTGCATTCATCAGATCCAGCCACGTTGGCTGCCATACATGTGTATGACCCTGTATCTGTGACATCCAGGGCATTCAACTTCAAAGCACAAACATTATCTAAGAACGAGATTTCATGTTTTTCTCCACTAACAATCTCATTCCCATCTTGAAACCAGGACACAGATATGGGAGCTGTGCCAGACACTTTGCACTCCAGCAGCACGGAGGATCCCAGCACCCCATTTGTTTCCTTTAGTTTTCTTGAGAATGAAGGAGGAACAAGGCGATCTAAGCAGGGCAGAAAAACAGGAAGAGAAGTGTTGAGGTTTCTTTCAATGGCTATAAAAGGGGAAAAAAAATAAAAGCTTTCTTTAGAGATAAATATGAACAACAAAGACATAGAGCTGACCTGAAACATCAACTGAAGAAGTGCAGCTGCTGTCCCCCACTTCATTGTGCACCTCAAAAGTATACAAGCCCCTGTCTCCCCTGTCTGCAGAAAAGACTTTCAAAGTGGATATATTGTTGAAAAAGGTAATTTGGTATTTGCGGTCACTCTTTAGTTCTCTGCCATCTTTGTACCACTTGGTGATAAGCTCAGGTGTTCCTCCTACTTTGCACTCCAAGGTAAAAGGATTGCCAGCCATTACTGTGATCGGCTCGGTCTTCTCTAAGATGACTGCTGGTTCTGAAATAGGAAGGGAGGGTTCTGTGTGTCACAGGGAAATCTACCCACAAACTTTTGAGCACAGGATGTGAGCAGAAGGCAAAGGCTGGTAGAGCCAACTGTGCAAGTAAGACACAGTACCTATAGGGGAGTAGGCTATACCCACCTAGGACCTGTAAAAAGGCAGAGCACTCCCGCATGCCAGCATCATTTTTGATCTGACAGATGTACTTTCCAACATCAGTTCCCTCTGCACTGGCAATCTCAAGAGTTGCAATGTTGTCCATAAACCACATTTGAACATTTTCACTCTCCCTAATAACTTCACCCTTATCCTTGAGCCAGACAACAGAAATTGGTGGCGATCCTTCCACTACTGCCTGCAGGGCTGTTGGCTCCCCGATGAAGATTGCGGTGTCACTCAGCTTCTTGGCAAACCGTGGAGGTTCTGATGGCAAAAGCAAGGAGGCAGAGGACAGTTAATCATACATGCTTTCTTAGAAGAGCGACAGCCAGGAGATCAAGAAAAGAGGGCAGTGATGTTGATCCTCCAGCATACAAACCTTTGAATTTCACTGGGCAGGTGCAGGTGTCACTTCCCACCTCATTCATAGCTTTGCATTGATATTCTCCAGTATCTTGAGATTCCAGATTGAGAATATGAAGACTGGCAACAGAGTGCTTTGCTGTCACCTTGAACTTCTTGCTGCTCCTGACCTGCCTCCGGTCCTTGAACCAAGCAACCTCAAAGGGTGGGGTCCCTGCTATCTCGCACTGAAGGATAACATCTGAGCCTTTAAGAGTGTCCACAGGGCTCGGCACCTTGCTAAAAATGGGTGGCTCTATAAAAAAAGAATCACATCATAATGTGTGAGCCTGCTTCTCTGGGTGGGTTTCTGGATGGTAGCAGGAAACAACATATTCAGGAAGGGAGCCTACGCTTATATTGTAAACACATATTTAGCTTTTAAATATGTGGCCTCACCTCTAAAAAAATCCCAGCAATCAGAGTCCAAAGGGCAGAAAATGTGATACTTCTGCACCTGTTTGGAATGAGTGCTCAGTGTCCTTCCCCAAAAGCCACTCTCCCTGCACTCTAGCGTCACATTCCAGCTTTTCCCCCTGCTCTTTCTAGTCATGAAAGCTACAATCAGTGAAGCTCAGCTACACTGCCTCCTCTTCCGTCTTAAATTTCATTCCTGTCAGGATCACCGTGTATAAAGGGGAGGCAGAGGGATGGCTGAAAAGTATTCCCAGCACCTTCACCGTGGCTGGTGTTCCATCCAGTCCATGCTTCCATTGTGATCTGAAAAGCTTGCCTTGTTCAGCCTGCAATTGACTTAAATGGGAAGACAAGGGAATGACTGCACAGTGCTGAACACCCACCGCTATTTCCTGCCTGATCTCTGCTGCTTAAACACAGCAGCATTTAAATGCAAGAGCAGCGGGAGAGACACTGGCCCAGCAGCCACCAGCTGCTGCAGCAGCAGTGGGATGTGCAGCTGGGAGCAGACCTGGCAGCCAGGGGTTCTGGTGGAGAGCGCAGAACCATGTGCTAACCTTTCACTGTGACTGAAGTGCTGCAGCTCGCTGTGCCCGCAGAGTTTTGGGCTTCACAGATGTAATCCCCAGCATCTTCAGCGGTGGCACCTAAGATGGTCAGCATTGCCACGGAGTCTACAAAGGACATGTGCAGCCTGTCGCTTGCCTGGAGTGCCTGATCATTTTTGTACCACACGATTCTGATCTCTGGTGTGCCACTGATTTTACATTCAAGTTGAACTGTGTCACCCTGCTTCACGAACCGCAAAGCTTCAGGCTTCTTGATGAACTTGGGAGGTTCTGCAGAACAGAATAAGTATGTAGAGAATGACAACATACCTGTTTGCCATGTGAAATCAACAGTGCTAAGCAAGAGTTCTGGGAGGCACAAGAGTACTACAGCAGAAGAATAAAATTGTTACAGAAGTTGGCTGCATCCCCAACCAGAGTTTCCTCTCAAGGAAATACACAAGATGAAGAAAATAAGGCTAAGACAACAACTAGAACTATGTTCTGCCAACTTTGGACCCTGCTGCATCAAACAGTTGAAGCTGTGAAAAATACACAAAGGACGGTTGCTCCACACAAGTGAAATTTTGCTGTTACCTTTGAGTGGTAACAAGTAACAGGGTTCCCAGGCCAACATGAAAGATTTGACAAGCCCTTCATCCTCAGGAGCAACAGAAACATGGTAGGGATCGTTTCACTTGCTTACACATCTTTAAAGCATGTTTCTGCATGAAGAAATTAGGTGATTCATAGTCTAGATTAAATCAACAATTCAGAACTCCATTTGAAATCTTTAGCAAATTTGAAAGAGTCACCAATGCAGGCCAACAAATGTAAGGTAGAGCTGTACTTACTAATCATAATTTTCCATGTAGCAATTGCTATGAGTGACTACCACAGTGACTATAGTTTAACTGTTAAAGTAAAAAGCAGTGTGAGTGCAACTCTCCATACAAACATGTTCGCACAGAGACCTTTCTCCTTGGAGATTTTGCAGGCACACAAGACTTCTGCTGTTACACAGTATGATAGGAGAAGGTCATTACATGGTTTATGTCTGTGGTCTGCAAAGCTACTTTCTATATATCTCTAAACTAGAAATGGTAGATGATCAAAGACAAAGAGACCTCTTTACCCAAGAAAAAGAAAACGCACAAACAAAGGTGACTTAATACCTTTGACACTGAGTTGGGCTGAGCAGAAGTCTTTCCCAGCTTCATTACTAGCTTGGCAAGTATATTGGCCAGAGTCTCCTTTACCCACTCGGAGCACTCGAAGGTGAGCTGTGTTGGCTGTGAATGTAATATTGAAATTTCCTCCAGTTCGGATCTCCCGACCATCCTTGGACCACATTATGTGTATTGGCTGGGCTCCCGTAACATGACATTCAAAGTCTGCACTTTCTCCGAAAGGCACGTCAATAGATTCTGCCTTGATATCAAAGACAGGTGCTTGCTTGGGTTCTAGAAGCACAAGAAAACCATGTAATACTCATACCTCAGAAAAAAGCTAATCCAACACCATTGCATGCATGAAATAAGAGAGAGGAGCCTGTGACCCAAGCAAAAGTTATGTAAGCCAACACACCTGCCACTGTGAGCCTAGCACTCGAGGTAGCAGTGCCCACAGAATTGGTGGCTGTGCAGGAGTATTGCCCGGTATGATTCATCTCGGTCCGCACCAGTTGCAGCACTGCAACGTTATCTACAAAGGATGTATGCACACTGTGGTCATCCTTTAGCAGCACACCATCTTTGTGCCAAGTGACAGTAATGGGCTCTGAACCATTGAGCCGACACATAAGCTTAAGGGGTAAACCAGCAGGGTGCTCGATGTCCTTTAATTTTCTTGCAAAGGAAGGTGGTTGTTTGCGCTCTGGAAGAAAGCAAGTAAATGATAAATACACCCCAGAAAGCAATTTTTTTATAGTTTTGCAAGAGAAAAAGAGTTTTAGCAAGCTAATATAAAATCATCACCTTGAACTGTTAAGAGAGCCTTTGTAGATGCAGTTCCTACACTGTTTTCTGCCTTGCAGATATATTCTCCACTGTCGTTGCTAGCCACTTTGTTGAAAATAAGTGTAGCAACACTGTCTTTAAAGAACACTTTATACTCAGGAGTAGACCTGAGTTTTGTATCACCTTTGTACCAAGACACAGTAATTTCTGGTGTTCCAGCAACATGGCATTGCAATGTTGTGTAAGACCCAACTGACACCTCAAGAGGTTCCAAGTGTGTAACGAAGTAGGGAGGTTCTAAAAAAAGGAGAAGCAATTAGACAGGCTTATTGTGTGCCAGGTTTTGGAAAGCATACACTTGAAAAAAAGGCAAGGAAAAGAAGCAAAGGGAGCACACACCTAGGGTAGAGACTACAGCCTCACAAACATCTCTTCCAGCCTCATTTTCAACATGGCAAGAGTATTCTCCAGCATCTTCTTTGGTGCTGTCAAGTATTTCCAGGATGCAAGATTTCTCTGTGGTGGTGATGCTACACTTCTGAGACTGTGAGATGGTGTGGCCATTCTTCTTCCATGTCACAGAGATGGGCAGGCTGCCTGTGTAAGTGCCCTCTAGGATGATGGGCTTGCCAGGCTCCACATACTGATCACTCAGTTTCTTCACAAAGACAGCTGGCTCTAATGGAAGGTAAATCACAAATGTTGAGCACAACGTGCCAAATGGAGAGAAGGAAACAATAAGTTAAGGTAAATAGAGAGACATCATGTTTACAAACCTTTTACTGTAAGGTGTGTTGTACAATTTACCCTGCCAGCATCATTAGTCACTAGACAAGTGTACTCTCCGCTTTGGGGAGGAGTTACATCGTACAACTCAAGCTCCACAACAGACTCCTCCAAATAGACATTGCATTTGTCCCCTGGCACAAGTTCATTGGCCCCTCTAAACCAGTTGACCTTAAAAGGAGGGGTTCCTCTGATAACACATGTGAAAGTGATGCTTGTTCCTGGCAATACATCCAGAGGCTCTGGTGTCCTCTCAAAAGAAGGTGGCTCTAAATACACAAAAAGGAAAAGATACATAAGACAGATTGCTACAGCATAGGTCTGGTATTTCCACATACCTACTGAAGATAAAGAGCAAAATCTTTATTTTTCTGCCAATAATTTTCCCCAAGAATATTTACAAAAGACTGCAGATAAATTCAAGAGAGAAAGAGAAAAGAATAGCTCAGAGAGCTTCCTGACCACCATATACCCACCTTGTACAGTCAATACAGCACTGCATTCATCTGAGCCGGCTGTGTTGGCAGCTTTGCAGGTATAAGTGCCAGTATCTGAGTGGCTCAGTAAATTAACTTCTAAAACACATAGGTTATCTGAAAAGGAGATTTGATGTTTTTCTCCACTGACTAGCTTAAGTCCATTGTGGAACCAGGCAACAGAAATAGGAGGTGAACCTGACACTTTACATTCCAGCAGTGCTGAGGAACCCAGAACACCAGGGGTTTCCTTTAGTTTTCTTGTGAAAGAAGGAGGAATGATTCGATCTGTGTAAGAAAACATAATAAATCTATGGTTAGAGAGAAAATGAGGAAAGGAATGGAAGAAAGGACAGAGAATAAGGCCAAACAAAAGCTTTTGTAAAAGATAGGAGACAAGCTCCCCAACCAACCTAAAACATCAACCGATGCTGTACAACTGCTTTTCCCCACGTCGTTTTGCACTGCAAAAGTGTACAAACCACCATCTTCCTTTTCTGCATCCATAATTTTAAGTGTAGATACATTATTGAGGAAAGTGATTCTGTATTTTTGGCTGCTGGTCAGTTCTTTGCCATCCTTGAACCACCCAGTGGAAAGCTGTGGTGTGCCTGCTACTTTGCATTCCAAAGTACAGGCATCTCCTATAGTAACTTTCATTGGCTCTGCTTTCTCTACAATGACTGCAGG
The DNA here is from genome assembly GCA_013397775.1 of Eulacestoma nigropectus. NCBI lineage: Eukaryota > Metazoa > Chordata > Aves > Passeriformes > Eulacestoma > Eulacestoma nigropectus. The sequence continues at coordinate 342,561 of VZTE01006496.1, forward strand.
CTCTGGAAGGAGAGATGGGTAACATATACGGTTAAAACAGGTTTTGATTAGTATTAGCTATAAGTATTATAGCACTATGAGATTGGGTTTACATATTTGATACTAAGGAAATTTCGATCTGTTGGAGTGTGGAGGTTTTTACAGCTGTTTTTTCCATCCTTTCTCTTACCCTAAATTGCAAATTTCAGATGCTTTCCAAGATTAAGTAAAAATATTTTAATTTTAAAATATATCTTAATTTAAAATATAAAATCTTTTAAACTCCATCTCCAAGCAGGCATGAGCAGAAGACATGACAGAAATACAGTCACAGAGTGGGTCCTTTCAACCCTATCGCTGGCCAGCTGAAAATATGGAACCTGACTTCTGCTTGCTGGGAAGAGAAGGATTCTCTATTTTGATTGTTTTGAACTCAGAGGCACAAGCAAAGTATACAGCTGACACTAAATAGCCAAGTTTCTAACTTAAAAAAGAAACTTCCATGAATTTGTGCTTTTTACCAACCTAGAATAGTTAACGTAGCCATACACTCGCGACTTCCAGCATCATTTCTGATCTGACAGGTGTATTTTCCAGCACTGCTTGTCTCTGTGCGCACAAATTGTAAAGTTGCAGTATTTTCCGTAAATGTGATCTTCGTGTTCTCACTTTCTCTGATAATTTCCTCTTTGTCTTTAAGCCACTGCACAGAAATTGGCTGGGAGCCCTCCACTCTTGCTTGTAACTCTACTGGTTCACCAACCACAACAGTCATGCTGTTTATCTTAGTCAAGAATTTTGGTGGTTCTGAAGAAGAAATACACAGTTATAGTAAAGACTCACAGTGTTTCTGCAAAGAAGAGCAATGCAGCGCCATTGGGAGCGCTGCAGAAGACACAGGTACCAGTACTTTACCTTTCAGCTTCACAGTGCAAACACAAGTGTCACTTCCTACGTCATTCTGTGCTTTGCACTGATATTCACCAACATCTGCAGCTTCGACATTAAGAATGCGAATGCTTGTATGGTAGTTTTTGGCTGTAACCTTGTATTTCTTACTACTGCGGATTTGTCTCCTGTCTTTGAACCAGGCAACGTCGAATGGAGATGTTCCTGAAATCTCACATTCCAGGCTAACCTCAGATCCTTTGACAATGTCTACTGGAGAAGGCTTCCTGCTAAAGACAGGAGGTTCTAACAAGGGAAGAAAGGAACATTTAGAAAGTAGTCTGAAGCTGCTTGATCGACAAACAGCCTACTGATACCAGCTTCTGGAAAATGGGACTGCTGAGAATATCTACAGAATGGGCAAGACTTCCCTCATTTTCCAGGCACAATATGAAATGAGCTTGCACAAAGGTGAGCATTCTTAGAGAGCCCTTAGCTCACCTGTAGAAAAGGTGAACAGAGGGGTGGCCTTTGTCAGAGGGTACAGGTCTTATTTAGTTAGTAGAAACCTCCCACTGACACTAGTTGGTGTGTGTCTGTTCTTTCTCTTCATATTTCAGATCCTTGATATAGCAATTCTCACTATGAATTGTCTTGGATATTAAAAAAAAACAGAACTGGGGAAAAACTAGCTTAGGACTCATCGCATTAAGAACATCATCTCTCTTGTTTAGACACTGGCAGAGAGGATGAGGGGTCATCAAGAAACAAACACGACATGAAGAACAGGGCAGTCCTGAAATAAGAAATTAATCTCATGTTTCTGTGTATTTCTGAGGGATACAACCACCAGGGGAAAAATAGGATGCAGTCAGACAACAAGAGGATAGCTAACCTTTCACTGTGACTTTGGTGCTACAGCTGGCCTTGCCGGCAGGGTTGTGAGCTTCACAGATGTAGTCACCGCTCTCATCAGTACTGAGATGATTCATTTCAAGCACGGCCACAGAGTCAATGAATGAAGTCCGGAATTTTTCACTGGCAACAATTTCATGGTCATTTCTGAACCATACTACTTTCATCTCTGGAGATCCACTTACTTTGCACTCAAGCCGGGCTGAATCACCCTGCTTGACTACTTTTGCTGCCTCTAGCTTCTTAGCAAACTTGGGTGGCTCTAAAAAACCAAAAAAAGTGGGGTCAGGAAGGTCTGAATTAATACTGGAAAGAAAATAGGAGGGAAAAGAGCCAAACAACTGTGGGTTGAAACACAGGGTAGGGAATTCACTTGGCAGTGTATCAAAGATCACCAAGGTGGGCTTGGCAAGAGAATAAAAGAGACAAAAAGACTTCAACACAACAAGAAAGAGTGCACACCTGTGACCATCAGTGTTGTAGTGCAAGAGTCACTGCCAACATCATTTGAAATGTGGCAAGTGTAGTGCCCACTCCTAGAAGAATCCACTGAATAGAGGGTTAAGAACCCAGTTGAACCTTCAATACCAATGAAACAAGTTGGACCAGATACAAGTTCTAAGTCTTCTTTGAACCACTTTACTGTAAAGGGTGGTGTTCCTTTTAGTGCGGCCTTAAACTCCACTGTGGAATCTGGTATGGCTTGCTGGCTTTCAGGTTTTACTAAGAAGCTTGGTGGCTCTGCAGTTTTTGAGAAAAAGACACACTCAGTTACATCAGAAATGTCTAAGAATGAAGAAAATCAGTGAGGCAAGCATGGAGACCAAGTTTTCAATATTAACATTAAGATGTATAAGACTGTTATGTTAGCATAAGATTTAAGGTATTTTCCCAGCATTTATCACAGATAAGAAGTAGTAAAAGAGTTTCAAACCTTTCACAGTCAGGACAGCACTGCAAGAATCACTTCCAGCAACATTAGAGACACTGCACGTGTAATTTGCACTGTCTGCCAGCTCTAGATTAGCAATCTCCAGTGACATAGTGTTCTCATGGCACAGGCTTCTATATTTTGCACTGTCAGTTATCTCTTTTCCATCCTTAAACCATTTTGCAATAATGGGGAGTGACCCAGAGACTTTGCACTCCATTTGGATAGAAGATCCCAGAATGGTATCCTTTTTGGTTAGCTTTTTGATAAATACAGGAGGAATTGATTGATCTGCCCAACACAAAAAATAGCAAAAACATACTGGTTAACTTCCTGCTTATCTTTCATGGAGATTATTTTTTCATTCCATTCCTGATGGATTGGCAATACAAACCTAGCACAGTTAGAACAGCTTCACAGGTGCTACTTCCGAAGTCATTTTCAACCTTAAAACTGTATGTACCACTATCCTCCTTCGATACAGGTTCAATCCTGAAACTGGCCACATTGTTCTCAAAGCTCATTGTGTAGTATCTACTGGGCAGGAGCTGCTTGCCATCTTTGTACCATCTTATCCGGAGCTCTGGTGTCCCAGCCACAGTACACTCCAAAGTCACGGGGTCTTTTTCAGTGACTTTAAGTGATTTAGCCTTTTCAATGATCTGTGCAGGCTCTGAGGTATAAAGAGTGCAAAAATTATAGCAGTTAGCTACATAGATAGGGAACTGACTTTCCAAATACTCATCAAGGTTACACCTTGTACACACCTTGTACAAAAAGCAAAGCAAAGCACTTCTCCACACCAGATTCGTTCTTTGCCTGACAGGTATATCTCCCTCTGTGGCTGAGGTCAACATTAGCAAGCTTCAGTGTGGCCACGCTGTTCTCGAAGGTAATGTGGTGGTGCTCATCGTCTTCTAGTATTTTCTCATCTTTTATCCAAGACACAGACAAGGGTCGAGCACCTGCTACTACGCACTGAAAGAATGCGTCACCTTTCAAAATGCTAGTGACGTTCTCCAGCTTCTTGATGAAGGATGGTGGTTCTGTGGTGTGAGTTTTGTTTGTTGTTCGGAAGAGAAGTCGTGGAAAGGGAAGAGGAGAAAGAGAGATCATATAAAGTAATCCCAGTCACTACACTTTATCTGGAGCATATAATGTTTGAGGTACGCTTCCTAGAGGACTGACCTTTTAAGCTGAGTCTTGTGCTGCAAGAACAGCTCCCACCTTCATTTGATATAATACACTGATATTCTCCAACATCCGAGACATCACAGTTAGTCACATTAAGAGTAAATACTGATTCTTTGGTGGAGATGGCATATTTCTTGCTGCTGAACATCTCCTTATTGTTCTTCAGCCACTTCACCTCAAATGGAGGTGTACCAGTCACCTCACACTCTAGTGTGGCCTCTGAACCCTTCACTACCTCGGTGGGACGCAACTCCCGAACAAAGGTTGGAGGCTCTACAGAGAAGAATGAGGAGAAAGTAGATAGTAACCTTAAATAGTTTTGAGGGGAGAAGAAGTATCTCCTACTTCCTCATCCCAGATATGTGACAGAGATGACAAGATATTCAAAACCAACCTTTTACTTTCAGCTCGATGCTGCAGCTCTCACTACCTGCGTCATTGTGGGCTTCACAAACATAAATCCCACTATCTGCCACTCTGGCTTGAGTGACTCTCAACGTGGCTAAACCATCTATGAAGGAGATGCCATACTTAGCTTGATCAGTCACTTCATTCCCATCCAGGTACCATGTAATCTGGATCTCTGGCGTGCCTGCTACCTGGCACTCAAAAGTGGTGGACTGTCCTTCACGCAAAGCTACTACAGAAGTTGGCATCTGAATAAATCTGGGGGGCTCTAGAAGATGGACAGAGAAGTTGAGGCTTTATAGTATTCAAGGTAGGAAAAAAACCCCCCAGAATTTAAAGAAAAAAAAAAAGGCTAAAATGTTTCCTCCCCCTCCCACCAAAATTGCACAGAAAAATCAGAACCAAAAAAATTAGAAGATTGGGTTGCACACCTTTTACAAACAGAGTTGCTTTGCAGGTTGCAGTCCCCACATCATTGCTTATCTGACAAGTGTAGTTCCCAGAATCAGATGTCCTAGCTGAGAAGAGCTCCAGAACGCTAGAAGTGTCATCCTTCCAGACAGATCGACTGGCTCCAGACAGGAGCTCCTGGCTGTCTTTAAACCACTTTATCTGCAGAGGAGTAGACCCTTTCACCAGTGCTTTGAACTGAACCCTAGCATTGGGCACAACCTCTTGAGACTGGGGTTTTTCCACAAAATATGGCGGTTCTATAACATGCAAAAAAGGAAGAAAGGGGATTACTCTGAGATGGGGAAATCCAAAAATATGAATGAGAGACCTAACACAAGACAAAAAAGGAACTCAAACCTTTGACTGTTAAGAACCCGCTGCATTGGTTGCTTCCTGCTTTATTTGTTGCTTCACAAGTGTAAGAGCCACTGTCTGTGCCTTCCAGTTTATTTATTTCCAGAAATGCAGTATTATCATGGAAAGAGTATTTGTGCTTTTCACTTGCTGTTATTTCTTGGCCATCCTTGTACCACTGGATACTTATAGGATGCGAACCAGACACTATGCACTCCAGGTGGACAAAAGACCCCTTAATGCTGTCCATTTTCTTGAGTTTTTTGGTGAATTTAGGTGGTATAATGAGATCTATCCAAGACAGAGTAAAAAGACAAAATATGAAATTCAGCTGTGACTGTGGCAGACGTCAGCTTGGGAGCAAAGATTTTGTATCTAAAAGCAATAATAAGAGAGTCTCCATACACACCTAGGACATTAATGCTGGCAGAACAGCTACTGCTCCCAACGTCGTTGTGAACCTCAAAAACGTAATCTCCACTATCTTTCTTTTCTGCATAAAGCACCTTTAAGACTGAGACAGTATCTGTAACACTGATCTTATATTTTGGGCCCACTGTCAGTTCCTTGCCATCTTTGAACCATTTGGCTGTAATAGGTTTTGTTCCTGAAAATTTACACTGCAAGGTTGCTGGGTCTCCCTCAGTCACATCTATTGACACAGCCTTGTCCACAACTGTAGCAGGTTCTGTTGTAAACAAGGAGATAGAGTGTTAAGGGCATCTGTAAAAATCACAAGGGAACCGTCTGAGATCATTGCAAGCCCTCAGGGTAAGACCAACCTTTGACAGTCAGCAGAGCAGAGCACCTCTGAATTCCTGCCTCATTTTTAGCCTGACAGAAGTATTTCCCATCATGTTTCAGCTCAATAGATCTCACCATAAGAGTGGCAACATTGTTCACAAAGGTCATTTTGATATTGTTGTCTTCAATCACTTCATCATTGTCTTTCAACCAGGACACAGTGATGGGCAAGGAACCTTTAATAGCAGCCTGAAACACAACTGTGCCCCCTCGAAGGGAGCTAATGTTTTCTATCTTCTTCAAAAACTGCGGAGGTTCTGGCAGGAAGAAAGTGGTTATATAAGTACAGGTCTGGTGTGTAACAGTGTGGCATGGAAACCACACTGGGATAAGAGCATGCTAGTGGTGTTCTGCACCTTGCACTAACCTTTCAGCGTGACCTCTGAATGGCAGAGGCAGCTCCCAACATCGTTTGTAACTCTACACTGATACTCGCCAACATCAGAAGCATCAAACCTGAAAACGTGGAGGCTAATCAAAGATTTCTCAATGCTTATTCTGTGCTTCTTACTGCTCCGCACTGGTTTATCATCTTTCACCCAAAACACTTCAAAGGGAGGCGTGCCAAGCACCTCACACTCCAAAACCACATCAGAATCCTTCAAGACTTCCATGGATTGAAACTCCTTGCTAAAATAAGGTGACTCTACAGTGCAAAAAAGAAAGTGCAGTTTGCATTAATCATACTTCTGAAGCAGGTAACACTATACTGAGCTTAAAGATACAAACTGTGTGGCTGGATGTCACACACACCTTTGACTGTAACAACACTACTGCAGATATCTTTTCCAGCATCATTTTTGGCTTCGCAAATGTATTCCCCACTGTCTTCAGTATCAACCTCTAAAACATGGAGTCTTGCCAAAGATTTTGTAAAAGATATCCTGTATTTGTCACTCTCTTTTAGCTCTCTATCATCCTTGAACCATGTGATTTTAATCTCAGGAGTACCAGTGACTTCACAGGTCAGCTCAGCATAGCCACCTTTCTTTACCAGATGGGTCGGCTCTAGCTTCTCCTTGAAGGCAGCAGGTTCTGTGGATTTAAGAAGAGTGTTCAGGACAAGGAACACAGGAAAGAGTGCCACTGGGTTAATCCAGCAGCTAGAATTTTAAATAAGAGTAAGAATGCAAACCTTTCACAAATAAGTTTGCACTGCATGTTACTGAACCAGCTACATTGGAGACTTTGCAGGTATATTTTCCAGAGTCTGTTGGTTTGACTGCATAAAGCTCCAAGTAACTTGCTAATGCTTCTGTCATAATGTAGCAGGCTCCTCCTGTCACCAGCTCAGTATCACCTTTAAACCATTTCACTGTCAGTGGTGTTGTGCCTTTAAAGGTGCCTTTGAAATGTACAGTTGTTGCAGGCAGTACGTCTTGAGACTCCGGTTCTACAGTGAAGCTGGGTGGCTCTAGATTACATTGAAAGGAAAAAATTATCAAGGGTAAGAGAGGGCTTGCATTTTGCGAAAGAAAAGTATTATCACAAGATAAGAAAAATTCCAAGAAAAGTGAAACAAATTGCCAAACCTTTTATAAACAAAGTGCTACTGCTCTCTTTGCTACCAGCAGAGTTTGTGGCTCTGCAAATATAGACTCCAGCGTCATTTGCATCTAGGTGTTTTATTTCCAAAGATGCTGAGCCTTCTGCAAAGTGTACTGTGTACTTGGCACTTGAAGTGATCTCAGTGTCCTGCTTAAACCATGAGACAGTCATTGGAAGAGAGCCTGAAATTTTGCAGTCTAGGTGGCATGAGGTGCTAATGATGCTGTCAATATTCTTCAGTGGTTTAGTAAAGAAGGGAGGAAGAGTGCGATCTGTTGAGAGTGAAAAAAATGATAGAAACAAACACATGAGCAAAACAGGCGTTCTGTTCTCCTTATGGCTCTGTTGGGCACAGAGCAGAGCAACAGGGCTCTTTGCAAAGAGGCAGTACCAACCTAGCACAGTGAAGCTGGTAGTACAAGAGCTGACGCCCACATCATTGGATATCTCAAAGGTGTATTCACCACTGTCCTGCATTTCAGTGGCATAAAACTTGAGCTGGGCAATGTTATTTTTGAAGCTGATCCTATATTTTTTGCTGGCAGGTAGCAGGTTTCCATCTTTGAACCATTTGGTTTTCAGCTCTGGAGTGCCTGTGACAGTGTACTCCAAAATAGCTGGTTCCCCTGCTGTAACCTGGATCATTTCAGCTTTTTCAATTATTTTGGCAGGTTCTACAACAGAATTAAACAACTGGTGTTAAGGACTAAAGGAAATTGTTTCTCCTCTCAGGTGGGAGACTGAAGGAATCACAGCACTTCTTCACTGACCTTTCACTGCTAGTTCACCAAAGCAGGACTGACTTCCTGCATCATTCTCAGCCACGCAGGTGTATTTGCCACCAGAGCTCAGCTGGACACCGGTAATTTGCAGTGTTGCTAGACCGTGATCAAATGTCACTCTCACATTGTTATCATCTTTAATAACATCTTTGCCCTTCATCCACATCACAGAAATAGGCTCTGACCCTTTCACCACGGCCTGTAATGTAACACTATCTCCAGCCAGAGCTGTCACATTTTCGATTTTCTTAACAAAAGATGGTGGTTCTAGTTCAAAGAAGAGAGACAAGAAAAAATACTCATCCACTATTACATCATCACATAAAATCTGCTACTTAAAGACAGTTTTGTAAGACAGTATGTGCAGTACATGTAGCAGTTCAGCAAAAGAGCAGGCATGTCGGAGAACTGCATTCTCCAGCTAGGACCTAATGGCCCTTTAATCTCAATGTTCTTCAAATTCAGAGGTTTGATGCCAGATAAGACTCAAGATACACAAAGAATTTTAAGAGAAGAAGATATTCTCCCTCCCCAGTCTCTCCAGCCTCCCACAAATCCAAAGGAAACACATTTTATGAAATAAGAGGTTTTTGCCAATCCCTTCACTAAGCGGAGTTTTCTCTCTCCCACTGACCTTTCAAGATGTATGTGGCACTGCACATGCACTTCCCGACTTCATTAGCTATCACACACTCATATTCACCGACATCTGCACTATTAAATGAGGACACCTCCAAAGAAATAACAGCCTTCTGAGACGTCAACCTGTATTTTTTACTACTGCGAATCTGCTTCTTGTCTTTGTACCAGCTAATTTCAAAGGGTCCAGTGCCAGCAACCTCACACTGAAGAATGGGGTTTGTTCCCTTGACTAGCTCTGCAGGTTCAAGTGTTCGGATGAAAGATGGAGGCTCTACAAAAGCAGTAAGAAATAATTAGTCAACCATGCCCCAAAAAAAAAAAGAAGGAAGGTTTTTCTCAAGAATGTGACTGGCAGCAACAAGAAGGACAGACCTTTGACAACCACTTCGGTGGTGCAGCTGTCACTTCCAACCTCGTTAACAGCTTCACATGAGTAGGTCCCAGTGTCATCAACTTTCATTTCCAAAATATCTAACACAGCCACAGAATTGACAAAGGACATCCTGTGTGTGTTACTTTCATGGATTTCCTTATTGTTCTTGAACCAAGTAACCTGGATTTCAGGAGACCCTTTGATTTTGCATTGAAGGCGTGCAGAGTCACCTGGGGTCAGTAAATAAGATGGATCGACCTTCTTCACAAAGGATGGTGGCTCTGAAAATGGGAAGAAAAGGGAAGAGAGGGGAAGAGATGGTAAAAAGGGGAAGAAGGGGAAGAGGAAAGGGGAAGGAAAGGGAAAAGGAAAAGGAAGAAAGGAAAGAAAACTGAAATACAAAGCTTTGAAAGATTGCTTCCCAGAGCAAGAACAAAATACAACTTAACAAGAGATCAGCATAATCTTTGCTGAGCTGCAGTTTCTGTGGTTTTGCTTGCCCTCTTTGTCCATCTCTCCCCTGCATGCAGGAGCAATTCTTGATTTTCTCTGGTGAAAGAAATATTGAAGTAACACACAGTGCACTTTCAGGCAGCAGGGGAAAAGACTTTAAGAGGAATGGACCAGGTGGCAGGTCTGAGAAGAATTCACAGTGTAATTTCAGCCCAAAGTCTTTTGCCTGTGAAAGAAGAAATGGGGAACCCAAGAAGACAAAAGGTAAAGGGGGCATAGGGCTATCTTACCTCTGACTGTGACGCTGGCAGAAGAGGAGCTGCTTCCTGCCTCATTTGAAGCAGTGCACACATAGTGGCCTGAATCCTTCACCTTAGCCAGAGGAATCTCAAGCGAGGCTATTTTGTCTTCAAAGTAAATCTTATAATCTTTGCCTGGAGGGATTTTGTTTCCATCCTTTGTCCACCCTACAGTTACTTTCCTGTCTTCATCTACCTGACATTCAAGGCGTATTTTTTTGTTAACTGCTGACTGTACTGACTGCAAATCTTTAGTGAAGTGGGGCTTGTCTATAATGACCATCTCACTCTGGCAAATATCAGCCCCAAACTTGTTGGAAGCTTTGCAAGTGTAAACCCCTCTGTCACTAGTGGTAAGAAGGGAAATTTCTAGAACATGTTTATTTTCCACTTTGGAGATCTTATGGTGATCTGAAGGTGAAATAGTTGTTCCATCTTTCTGCCAGGTGACGTCGATGACTGGAGTGCCCGAAACAGTACACAGGAACTTGGCACTTTTGCCAACAAAAGCAGTGAGAGATTCAGGTCTGGTAAGAAACGTTGGAGGAAATGCCTCTGCAAAACAAAGGGGTTCAATGTTATCAAGAGGTGAGGAACAGAGCCACATTTGCCAGGGACAGAGAGCAAGAGAGGCCAGCTTGTCACTGGACACTCTTAAGCAAAAGAAAACAGCAGTGAAGGAGATAAGAGGTGTTAAAGATGGTAAATTTTGGCTTTTGGTTTTATACTTCTTCAGTCTATGTATTGCTCCAGAGCTTGAAGGCATTTTGAATCTCTGGAGCAATGTATGAACTAAAGGAAAATAAACCAAAAGCCAGAACTTCCTTCCCCAAGACTGACATGTTTGCGCACTGTTCTCTCAAGATGGGCAAGTTTGCATGCATTTCACTGTTCATGCATTTTTTGCTGGTCTCTAGCACCTGGCACTTAGCAAAGACCACATAAGGACTCCTCCCACAAAGAGAAAAGTCAGAGTAAAAAAAGTAATCACACAAGAAACACCCAAAAGATGGTGGTTTTTTGTTGATTTTTTTTTTTTTTTTAATTAAGAGTTTTTATTAAGTGTTTGTGAAATCCCTTAACNAAAAAACCCCCAAAAGTTGGTGGTTTTTTTTTTTTTTTTTTTTTTTTTTTTTTCTTTTAAGAAAAACCCCGTCTGTATAACTCTCAATAGACAAAAAGTTTGCAAATTGAAACCCTTTAAACCTTGTTTTTTCAACAAGATCTATTTCCCCAGTCACAGAGTTCCCCTTTGGCCACGGCACAATGATGTTCAGGTATGCAGAGCTGCATAACCTGTGTCACAAGTATAGTTGCAGGATAAATTTACGGTGCTAGGATAATTGCACAGTGACTGTTACACCAAGAAATCAGATTAAGAAGTGTTTCTTGTTGTCTGGAAGTTAAAGAAACCTTCTTCAAGAATGTATTCACAAAGCAATCCCATGCTGTTTCTTCCTGCTCTCTTTGCCCCTTCTTTCTTTCCCTCTGAAACCTTTCACACTGATTCCCTTTCCTTCATACAGAAAGCACCTAAAAGCAACATTCACAAAAGTTATTAATTTTCCTATGCTTGTGCCTGCCAAAATTAGGTATAGATTATGTATTATAATGTCAACCAAGAACCCTACCATAAACATGTGCAAGTATAGCAGTGAAAGCGTTACAATACACCAAGATATTTTATGGAAAAGGAGAAGCGCTTGAAAGTCTGTACTTACCAGTTACTGTTAAAACAGCTGTAGAGCTTACACTGCCATGCTGGTTGGAAGCCTTACAGCTATATTCTCCACAGTCAACAACTTGAGGCCTTGGGATCTCCAGTGTGGAGAGGTAGTTGGAGGTGCGAATGGAGTATTTGTCCCCATCATATATCTCTCGTCCAGCTTTGTACCACTGGAACTTGACATTGGGAGCCATCTCTACCTCACAGGTAAACTTGGCCACATGATTTACAGCCACTTCCAGCGGTTCAAGCCTTCTCCTCAGGATTGGCGCAACTGAAAGTAGAAGCAGAGAGTAACTCAAAACCCTGCCTGCTGACATTCTGAAATTAAGTGATTGACTGACTGAAAAAAAAAAAGAAAAGGTGACATACTTGCAATTCACATAAAGTGACTGTAAAAGAAAAAATATCTGTAAGAAAAGAAAGCAGTACCAGGCTCAGTGGAAAGACAGTCTTACAGTGCATAATGACATCAGGAAACGGTGGTACTGGAAAAACAAAGTGAAATAGCAATGCACAATAGCAATAGGATATAAACATATAGTAAACTATCCTGGAGTTGTGAGAAATTATGGTGTTGAATGACAAATTGTGGTGAATCTGTGCAATGACTCTACAGAGTGAGAGAGGGTGCAGCAGTGAGCAAAATGGGAAGAGCAGGTCCACTTCTCAGGCAACAATAGGAGAAATGGTTGAGATTGAGATACAGCTTTGCCCTGACCATGCTAGTGCAATGAAATGACGAAGTTCCTGACCAAAGACTGGCGTAATGGAAGCGAGAGGCCTCGCAATGTGGTAAATGGAGACCATCAATCCAGAGAGAAAGGGGGCCCTCTGATTAGTGGCATGATGGTATTAATAATTGTATCTCTATTCAAAGATACACAGAGTAGGGGAGGTTTGTTAGTAGAACAGTGCATTAAAAAGATTACTTTATCTCCATAATCCAACCTCTTTTAACAACTGTGAGTTTTGCTGCTGTTGCTCTTTTTCCACCTTCATTCAGCGCCTTACAGGTGTACTCTCCTTGGTGAATCTCCCCACACACTTTGCTTATTACTAGTGTGTATGTGTCCTGATCTTGCAAACACTTGAATTTGTTGCCTGAAGAGACCAGTTTACCCTCAAAGTACCAGTTCACCTCTCTGACATTTGTTATGACAGACACCAGCCTGACACTCTCCTCTTCCTCCACAACAGTATCAACCAGTTTGCTATGTATGATGGGATGACTCTCTTTGCCCAGCTCATCCTCTAGTTTTCCAGCTCTAATTTCAAGACCCTCTCTGCTCTTTTCCTCACACTTTTCTTCTCTTTTCTCCTTTTTTTTCAGTATTTCTGTGGGTGTCTCCATAAGAAGATCTGCAGAGGCTACACCAGCAGTGGCTTCAGCTGCACCCACATCCTTAATGTGACCATGCTCAGTCACAGTGTTGATTACTTGTGCAGACAAAGGATGCTCCAGTGGTATTTCTGCCTCCATAGTTCTCTCAGCCTGCTGGGGCTCCAGCTCAAAGATTTCATCACAGGATTTTCCTGAGAGAAGTGGACTCGCATAGAATGGCAATGCTTTGGACTTGTCACCAGTCAGGAGATATTTATCTTCACAAAGGAGGGAAGAGAAAGCCTCCTTCAAGACTTTTTTCTGGTCAGCTGTCTGAATGCTGACTTCTCCCAAGGACACTTGGATTTCTATGGGACTGCATCCTCCTGTGGTCACAACATAGGTGCATAAAGTATATGTATTCTCCTTGGTGATGTTTATTGCCCGTACTTCAACATTTTCCTTATCAGCCAACCATTCTAAAAACGAGAGGTTTTTCTCACTTACCACTGCAGCTTTCAGTGCATTTTTGATTTGAGACTTTATGTCTAAGTTGCAGCTCTTGGGAACCAGAGCAGTGACCTCAATGTCTTTGTTGAGGACTTGGCTTGGCTGGAGCTGGTGAGAGGACATTGTTTCATGGGATTGTCTCTCTGCCCTCTGCCACTGCTTAAGTGGCTTGGAAAGATCAACACGTTCCTCCTCCATGGACTGCTTTTCTTCCAGAAGCAAGGGAAATCTCACAGCCTGTCCCTTGTGTATTCTTGCAGCAAAATCTTCCTTTGTTGTTTCCAGGACAGAAATGTTCTCCAGGGGGACAGATTTGCCCTCAGTGAAGGCCAATTCAGAGAGAAATCTGTGTTCAGCCATCAGCTCACCTTGTGCTATCTGAAAGCTCTCAAGGATCTGGATTTGGCCACCATCCATGGCATGGCTCTCAGTGGTGCTTGACACCTGTAGAAGGGTTTGGGAAGCCTCTGTCTTCAGAACAGCCAGTTGCTCTGCTGCCTCGGGGATGATTTTCTCTTTGGGCATGAGTATCTGGGCAGCTACAGTCCCAAGGCAGCCTGGCAGTTGTGTCGTCATCACTGCTGCGGGCACCATGCTCTGGGGTACAGCAGGGAGGGTTTGCAGAGGCTCTGCCAAAAGCCTGCTGCTCTCTTGTGTTGTGGCCACCTGGGTGAGCATCTCTTCAACACTCTGCGCTGCCAGACAGGTTGGTGGCAGACCAGGCAAGACGTCCTCCCTGGGCAGCATGTGCACTGCCTGGCTCATCTGGAGCTGAAGGAGGGTTGAAGGCTCCCTCATGGGCTGAAGACTGAGTGCTCCTTCCATGGCAGGAAATTCACCAGCTTCCTCGTAGAAAAGTGGGCTTTGGTCCTCTGCCACTGCAGAGTGCTGCAAGGCCGGGCTCTGCCTGCACACAGCATGCTCCTCGGGCAGCACAAGGAGCTCAGCAGAGCACGTGGCCTTGCCCAGGGCACTCACGGCCCTGCACGTGTAGAGCCCAGTGTCCTCCTCCATGCAGTCCCACACCGTCAGAGAGCCCGAGCCGTCAGGGTGGTGAGCAATGGAATGACGCGCATCAGAGAAGAGCTGCTCGCTCCCCTTGAACCACAGCACATCGGGGCATGGCTTCCCCGCCACTGTGTACCCAAAGACTGCTGTGAAGCCTGGTGCACACTGCACGCTGCCCGGCTCCCTGGCAAAGCAAGGGAATCCTGTCTTCCTCTGGCGCACGTGGAGCTGGGCGCTGCAGGTGGTCTCACCGTGCACATTGCTGGCCACGCATGTGTACTCACCCTCATCCTGCACACCTGCATATGGGAGGATGAGGCTGTGGTCACTGCCAGCAAATACTAACTTACAGTCCATGGATGGAGTTAGCTTCAAGCTGTTGAAAAACCACTGGATTTTGGGTGTGGGGCTGGCAATAACAGTAACAGAGAGCCTAGCTACATCTCCCTGCCAGACTTCAACATTTGAGACCTGTTTGAGGAAAACAGGGGCTTTTCCCTCTTCCTCCATTTTCATCTCTGCTTTGCTGAAATAAACTGGTTTTCCAGGCTCAAATTCAAGTGTTTTCTCTCTATCAGGCAACTGAAGGCCTCTGCTGTAGCCTTCATTTCTTCCTTCCTCAGAAGAGGGAATAAGAGACCTAGCGATGTCTGTATGGAAAAAAATTGTTTAGTTTTACTAGAATATTTCTGAGAATACTCATAGATAGCAATACACAGTGTTAGGGCAACTATTTTTCTATAGCTGGAGGCTTTCTCAATACTATACAGCAGCTAATAATAAACAGGTCTGTGTGTCTTCTTGCTGTCACACCTGCCAAAATGAGTAAGACATGCTGTGTTGTCAGGTTACTTAAGAATTTCCTATCTTGATCAGGATGGGTGTGTCTTTAAACCTGACATCACAGTATGGGTTAGGCATATCCCTACAGGGTGCACTGTGCAAGTAACAATCAAGTAACATTGATGCATTTCACAGATATAATTAAAGTGTTATGTGCCATACATATTTGTATGTACACCTATGCAAACAAGTACAGCAGAATACTGCTAAGACCTTGATTTAATTCAAAACACCAACAAAAAAAGCCGAACGCCACAATTAGGATTGAAAAAAAAAACCCAAACCAACCAACAAACCCACAATCTTTTCAGCACAGTAACCTTTCTCCTGATGTCATAATTCATGTCTTTAAACTCTATCTTTTGTCTAGCACACCAAAAGATTACCTCTATCTTACCAGCTTTGTCCTGGTTTTGTCATTAGACCCTTAAGTTTACAGCATAATTATTACAAACACCACAAGTCTAAACCCTTGATTTAATTTAATTGATTTAGATCTCTGCTTTTGAACTTCTCCCTGCCAAGATGTGGCATATTAAAACTCGCACAACATCAGAGAAAAAGAGAACAGAACTCTTTTAAGACTTTTCTTTTTCTTGCCTTTGTGAAATTATATATGCATTGGACCAATAGTAGTTTAAAAATGAGAGGAAGCAGAGGTCAAGAACATGCCATTCTCTGCAGATGTTTGACAATAAAAACGTCAGTGAAATCTGGAACTCCCAAGAATGGAATAATTAATGGAAAAGCACGATGCAAGGAAAACCATTGGAAATCAAATACTGTTGTCCTCACTGAGTCAAGTTTGCTCCTTCAAGACCCACAGTATTTGATGCTGGAAAGATACAAGAGTTTAAAAAAGAGAATAAAAGTGTGAGTAGATTAATGTCTCTAGGCACTGTAATGGTGAACCTTGATAAACTTCACAGTTACAGTGCCTTCAATTTTAAAACTTACTGAAAGATAAGAATTTTTGCTGCACTCCAACAAGAAATATAGAAAAGAACAGACTCTGTCACCCAATTCTTTCTCATTGCTTTTAGTAATTATTAGTCTTGCCACAAATGCCATAATATAAATGACATAGCACAGTGCATGCAATGATTAACCACAGAGAAGAGATGCTTAAGTAAAAAAAAAGATTACAGCAATCCTTCAGCATTACTTACCAACCTTGTTAAAACAGTAATAAATTGTGCAAGTAAATTTGAGAATGGGTGGCAGAATTGGGCCAATAAAATATAAAAATTAAAGAATACAAAAATTGCAGAGTAAATCCCGTGTTAACACAGGAGAATGCTTAAAAAACAGGAGTGTGGCAAAAATTAATGCACTTTTATCTGTTCCTGGATATTTGTGAGAGAATAACTATATAGACACTTTTTCATATTTTAGATATATTTGTAAAATGAATAAAGTACAAGAAGCGATGGACTTAAATAATTTCATATTTATTTCACAAATTAACCATACATGTTAACATTCAATACACATTGATGACAGACATAATTAATTCTTTTTTAAAGATACTTCTTTTGTAGAAATGAAGACAACATTAAATCTGAAAATAAAATTGTGAGCTTTCTGATTCCTATGAAAACACAAAATTTTGAAAAGAGATAGTCAAGCTATACCAGTTGTCCCAGACTAAATGCATTCAAACCTAGGATTACTCCAGATTTAATAATTGTAGCTTAGGTGAGCCAGGTGCTCGTGGCTAATGTACGAAACTTAAACCAAGACTTATAAATTTACATAAACCACAAACACCACTACATGGGTAGAGATAAAGATGCTTGGCCATATATTTCAGATGTGAACATGAACTTGGACCTGTTTGGCTTTTGCTACTGTTGCTCTTTTTCCACCTTGATTCAGCACCTTACAGGTGTACTCTCCTTGGTGAATCTCCCCACACACTTTGCTTATTACTAGTGTGTATGTGTCCTGATCTTGCAAACACTTGAATTTGTTGCCTGAAGAGACCAGTTTACCCTCAAAGTACCAGTTCACCTCTCTGACATTTGTTATGACAGACACCAGCCTGACACTCTCCTCTTCCTCCACAACAGTGTCAACCAGTTTGCTGTGTATGATGGGATAACATCCAATATCCAAAACCAAGTTATGGGCCTCTTTCTGCTAAAAAAATACCCAGATTTACACGCAAAATAAACACATCACAATTGCGCAGGACCTAATTAAAGGGCCTCTGACGTCTTTGACTTTGGAACTAAAAGACCCCTCACGTCACAGCTGACACAGAACATCAGACAATTCATGCCAACTTCCCTAAGGACCTCTGCTAGCTAATGAATCAGTTAGTGCTACACATCTACACAAGGAATGGATTAAGGACACATCATGGAGTAATTCTTTCCCAGCACAACACTGGGTCAGAGAGTCATGTTTCTCTTTCCTACCACCATTACCTATGAGAAAGCACAATTAGCTCTGCCTTTTAACATACAAATCTTAAATATTTATCAAGGGATTATGGCTGAGAAGAAACTGAAGTGACACATTTGCATTAGCCTAAACACTTCAGTCATTTTGCCTGGGTACTGGGTCATTAGAACTTGCCACTCCTGACTTTAAGTTTATATCAGGAAACACGATTGGGGAAGGTGAATCTTATGATCAAAAATTACTGTCCCAAGTGAGTGATGGGATAGTCTTTAAAAATAATCGATTTTTTGAGGCATGCTGGTCTCACTGTGAGGACACATCAAACTCAGAAATAAGAAATTGTATGAACATAACCAAACATACTATAGGAATTGTTTTTATTGCTTAAAATCACCACTTTGCTTAAAGCCATTTGTAAGGCAACTGACAGCACTTTGTAAATAACTGGAAGAACCTCATTAACAAGTAAACAAAGTAAAACTAATTTTTGCTTAGGGATCTTGAACTCAAGATCTCACCTTGACATATAAGTGACTGGAAAGCTGCTACATGCATTAGAGAGTTATTTAGTTTCTAAAAAATTTAATTAATAACTTTCGTCCATTTAACAGATTTCTTAATCGATTTATCATTGTTTATGTAAGATAGATTTAATGCTGATTTAATTGTGTCAGCTACTGCTGGTTCCTCCTAAATATTAGCATTGCTTTAAATACAAAAATATATATTCACATTGAGAACATTAATGTAAAAATCTCCTGTGCTGAGAAAATGCCACAGATAACAACTGAATATATTTCACTTATTTCTGGTCATCTCGACACATAGCACACTTAACAGCTCTTAATTTCAAAAAGAAAGAAAGAAAGAAAAAAGGAATATGTAGAGGTGTAGTTCTAATGTGAAACAAGAATATTGCATAAAAATATCTTACTTTTTTACTTCTATGCATTTTTTTACAAATGACACTGGAATACAGGGACAATCAAAATTATTTTAATGAATTTACAGTAACATAATTGATTAGTTATTATTATGCTCCCTCTCTCCTTTCTCTTTAGCTCCTCAAAATACAGTACAAAATATGCTTTCATGTTTATTACTTGGTAATAGAGAAGAAAATCCTGTCCAGTCTCTACCAATGCAAAATTTTCATTTTTCTTCCCATTGCTCTGCTTTTCTTGACAACAGCATTATTTCATTGACTTAAAAAAGGCATTTAATTCCATGAGTCAGTAGAATGAGGCCCATAGATGTAAGAATTTTGCAGTGATAGAAACTGTAAACAGGATTTGAATCATGTTATGACACACCGTTGTGAGAAGGGGTAATACCAATTTAAGGAGTTCTTTAACAAACTATACCCAAACTAAACAGCAAGCATAAATTAGGATTCCATACCTCTAGGTAACAAGAAAAAGATGGTGTCTACATTTTCAGGTGATTTCTAGCCTACATAATACAATAGTGATTGCACTGTTACAGATACACAGGTATATGTACATTATACAAAAAATTAGTCCTATGCAAATGAGTGTCAATTAAAATATCTTTACAAGAATGAGCAAGGAGCGTAGAAGGAGCTTGAAATATCCCTCAGTGCAGAAAGTGTGCTCAAAATCTATGCATGGATTAAATCTCACTTAAATTCCACAAAGAAGGCAAATCTAAGTGAAACACAAATATGCCCACAGAGTGGTTTTCATCCTCAAAGAGATGAAAACAATGCCCCTAAAATGAGTGTTGCATTTTTGCCTGCAGTGAACAACATCATAAAAAGACTTAGTATTTCAAGACAGACTCTGAAATAAGTTATGGAAATTTAGTATAATGTTAACACAGCACAAGTCTCAGCAGTTCCTGCCCTGTTAGTAGCTATACATTTGTACTGCCCACTGTCACTTTGCATCAGGTTTTCAATAGTAAGACTGTGCGAGCCGTTCTGCTCTTCCTGTGCACAGTACCTATCCCCTTCCAACAACACCCCATCCTTGTACCAGTGGACACTTGGATGGGGGAAACCAGTCACAAGGCACTGGAAGCACGCTGAGGCACCTACAAATGTACTGTAGTCAGAAATGAGCCTCACAAATCTGGGAGGAGCTTCTGTGACCTGGAACTCAAAGCTGCAGCTCTCCGAGTCCTCTGCCCTAAACTCAATCTGTTCCTCTTCGGATGGCTCTGCAAACACATCAAAACTAATGTTGACACGCTTCTCCCCTTCCACTTGCTGCTGTTGTTGAGTCACTGCAAGCAGTCGGATCGCTTTTTCTGAGTCATCTCTGTGTGGCTCAAACTCAAATTCCAACTCTATTTCTGACTGATCACCTGGGCTTACAGTCTTACTCAAAAGCAAGTCACACTTCTGGGACCTGTGTGGTTCACAGCCTGTGACTATCTCACTGCTCACTGCATTTGCTTCCTGCTGAGTCATCACCACAAGGGAGCCTTTGCACATTGCTTCTCCCAGCCTATTCACTGCCTGACAGTGATACCAGCCACTATCAGAAGGTCCTACAGTTTGGACCTTTAGACTGTGAAGTCCCTCCTTCTGACTCACAACATACTTCCCTGTGCCAGGTGTCACCCGGGTGTCACTTTTGAACCACTGAACTGCTGGGACAGGAGTACCCGTTACAACACACTCAAAAATTGCATCCAAGCCTTCTGTCACCTTGATATCTGTAATGGGCACGGCAAAGCGTGGAGGCATTTCAGTCACTTGGAAATCAATTTTTACATCCTCATTCTCCCCCGCTGCCAAGCCTGCAGCTTGTTCTAACAAGGCAAGTGGAAGTACATCTAGGGAAACCACCATGCTCTTCTTGTCTGGGCTAAACTCAGGACTGGTTATAATTTTGACCTGCTTCTCAAACTCTTTCACTTCATTTTCATCCAGCTCCACTTCCAGGAGGATTTCCTGTGGTGAAGGGGACCTTGAAGATGTGTTTTGCTCCATGTCAAAGTGTATAACATGCTGGTGGGTGACAGGGGGTGGCAGTGCCAGTGACCGTCCGTCTTCAGGTAAAACTTCCACCTCTGCAATACTTTTAGCTTCTCCCACAATGTTCACTGCATGGCACAGATACTGTCCTTCATCGGCTTCCTGGACATTAGTGATTTCTAGGACATGTATGTCCCCATCCTTCTCTATTCGCACTCTCTCATCCAGCTCCAACAGAGACTTATTATGATACCACTTCACTCCTGGCTTGGGCACACCTACCACCTCAGCCACAAACGTCAATGTGCTGCCCTCATACAATCTCCTCCTGCTCAACGCCTTAAGGAATGCAGGTGGCATGTCCCTGCCTGATGGCTCCAGGGCTTCACAGGGGGTCATAAACCCATTTGCCTGGGGCTGGTCTAGAGGCTGATGCCTCTTCTCACAGAGTGGGAGCATGGTCAGGGCATCCTTATACTCCCCAGTGGGCGTCCGGTAGCGTTCTGGTGGCGTGCTGTCCCCTGATGCAGAGTAGGGTCCCTCAAAGGGTGTGAAATATTGCTCTGAGGATGCGTTGCATTTTGAACTCTCGGAGGGTGTGGAGTAGTGCTCGGGGGCCATGCTGTACACCGAGCCCTCGGACGGTGTGGAGTAGCGCTCAGGTGGTGTGCTGTACCCTGAGCCCTCAGACGGTGTGGAGTAGCGCTCGGGTGTGCTGAGCGGCGTGTGGTAGGATGCTGATGAAGCAGTTTCAAAGATTTCCACCGAGGAGGGAGGTGTATAGAAGCGATCTGAATCAGGTGACTCCTCTCTGCTCCAACTCTCCAGCTCTATAGACATTTCTGACTCAGGAGAGAAGGGCCGGGCAAGTTCCTGATGGTTGTTGTAATAATCATAAACCATGCTGAAGGTAACTTCCTCCACTTCCAGTGAAGTGATACTTTCTTGCTTCTCCTTCTGAACTGTGCCTTTGAGATTTGGAGTTTCATATACCCCAGTGGATCTTAAATAATTGGCCAGGGACAAATCAGGCTCCAGCTCTGAGATTTGAACAGCACTGGGCTCTGGACCTGCAGAAGTATCCTCCCACATTTCTTCTCCATCCAGGCTGTTCTCAGAGGCTTCCTCAGTGGGAATTCTTTTCTTGTCCCAAGACTCCTTCCTTTGCTCCTCCTGTGCCACAGGATCACCCATTACTAACCCAAGTATGAGTTTCCCAAAAGAGAAGCCCTTTGTTGTGTTTGGTTCCTGTTGGACATCTCTGAGCATCTCCTCAGGGGAATCTGTGCTTTCTATCTCACAGGCAAAGCTGCTCATTCCTGGCTCAAAGACCTTTTCTATCCCAGAACCACTGTCTTCCTCAGCCTGATGCTCGGCCTGGGGTTTCTTTTCATGTGCAGATTTTTTCAAGTCCATAATGAAGCTGTCACTCTGGGAGTCTGTGATCTCCAGTCGTTCCCCACTCCCCCACACATGTGTTTCCTGAACTCCTCTTTGGAAACTTGCTGTGGGCTCCACCAGAAATTCATTAGATTTATCCTGAAGTAAGTCCTCTCCACAGACACTCACCTCTGACTCCTGCATTTCTTCAGCAGAATGTCCCTCTTCAGCAGATATCATGATGCTGCCAAGATCCCCATTAGGAGTTTGCAAATCCGCTGTTGTGATTTCTTTTGGCTGTTCCTCTTTCTGGGCATCAGCCTCCTTCTGCTGCATCCTGTAGCTCTGACGCAGCTCCTCACTCAGAGACATCTCTTCCTCAGGCAGATCATGTTGGTGCACAGGGGAGATGAGCCCAGTGACTCTTACCTGCACACTTTCCAGTGCTGTGGGGGTTTGTGCCTGTTCTGTGTACACAGTCTCTGCAGCTAGGAAAGATTCCACAAACTTCTTCAGATCAAATGTGATCTCGGTCTCAGTCTCAGATGGCAACAGCTGCTCTCTGAAATGCACTTCCTCCAGATGAACTTCAGCTTCCTCAGTAAAAACTTGACCTGAGTTTTCTATGCCAGGAGGAGTGGGAATCAGATCCAAAGAAGGTCTGCATGCATCAGACTCCATTTCTTGCAGCATTTGCCTGTCACTGTGCATTTCCCAGTGTGTGGCACCACCATCATCAATCAGTTCTTCTTTACAAAGATTATCATCAGCTTTAATGTCCTGCTCAATATGAACTGATCTCTCTTTCTCCTTGTCCTGTTCTTCCTGCTGCTCTCCTGTATAGAATTCATAAAAGCCAAACTCCTCCTTGGTGAGGGTGCTTGCAATGTGGTCCTGCACACTGGGCACACTTGGCTCTTCCAGAAGAGGCACATCAGGAGTCATTGCCTCCCAGGCAGGGGCATCACACTCTGTGCAGACATCACTCCCCTCTTGCACCACAGGTGATGTAGGAATGAAAAATTGTGAATTCTTACACTCCCCTGCCAGAGCAGACTGCTCAGGGGCATGTGTTTGCTCTTGCACTTCCATACATGACAAATCCTTACCCTCTCTTTCTAGAGCAGACTGCTCAAAGGCATGTGTTTGCTCTTGCACTTCCATAAATGATGAATCCTTACTCTCTCTTTCCCGAGCAGACTGCTCAAAGGCATGTATTTGTCCTTGCACTTCCATAAATGATGAATCCTTAGGCTCCCCTGCCAGAGCAGCCTGCTCGGGTGCATGTATTTGCCCTTGCACTTCCATAAATGATGAATCCTTAGGCTCCCCTGCCAGAGCAGCCTGCTCAGGGGCATGTATTTGCCCTTGCACTTCCATAAATGATGAATCCTTAGGCTCCCCTGCCAGAGCAGCCTGCTCAGGGGCATGTATTTGCCCTTGCACTTCCATAAATGGTGACTTCAAGATGTCCCAGGACAGAGTATCTGTATGTGGTAGCACCTTGCCTCCTTCAGGCTCCAGGTCCTCAGAAAAGTGACCTGAGTCTTTAGCCACCAGTTCACATCCTTCCCTGGATGTAGGGTGCAATTCAGTGGTATCAATTCCAAAGCTATGTTCCTCAGAGACAGCTTTTCCCCTGTGCTGCCTCATCTCAGAAATACCATCTGTATAACTCACCCTTTCTTCTGTATTGCCCACTTCTTGCCTTGCATAAACTTCTGTGATATCCGGCACCATTGTTTCCTCCATCTCACTTTCCCTGAAGTGAGGAGTTTCCTCACACTCTTCCGTCTGCTCACCAGGAGGTGGAGACAACCTCAGGGACCATGGTAGGTGGGTTTCCTCCTCCTTGGGGCATGCGGTTTGTTCCTCTCCATCCTTCCCAAGTATGCTGAGGCCTTGGAGGTGCAGAGCATGGCCCATGGCAGGCAGTTCCTCAGTGCCTCCATCCTTGCTATACAGCTTGGGGGCACTGGGCTGCACTGTCAGCTCAGAGGCAGTCTGTGCTGTTCCAGCCACGTTTGTGGCCACACAACAATACTGACCAGCATCCGTGACAGAGACTTCTTGGAGGTGTAAGCGGTATATGCCATTCTTGCCTTCCTCAAACCTCAGCCTCTCACTGGCAGAGAGGCTCTGGCCATTCAAGGACCAGGTCACAGCTGGTGGGGGCTGCCCAGACACAGCACACTCCAACACCACTTCCTCTCCTAGACGGCAATGAATATGTGCTGGGGCTTCTGTCACGATATGGGGTGGTTCATTTCCCGTATCAAATGAAAACTTAAATTTGTGCCTTATGGTGGAAGCAGACTGCTCTGGAGATAGTTGTGGGGTCTCCCTCATCTCTGTGTCTTGTTCTGGCGTTGGGGTGGGGGCAGTGATTTTGATTTCCACAGGCAACGACAGCAAGTCTGAGTCTGGAACTGCACTTGGCAGTCCCTTCTCTGCTGCAAAGGACAGACCAACTGCTTCTTCCTCCTCCTCCTTCACTTTCTCCTCTTCCTTCTTCTCTTTCTCCCTTTCTTCTTCCTTCAGCTTCTCCTCCTCTTTCTTCTGCTCCACTTTCATCTCCGCCTTTTCCTTCTTTGTGTACTTATAGGCTGGCATTCGCTGCCTCACATGGAGTGCAGCTGAGGTACTGACTGTGCCCAGTGGGTTGAAGATCACACAGGTGACAGTGCCACCATGCTGTGGGAGCACAGATGGGAAGGTCAGTGTGGAGCAGCACCCCGTGGTGTGAACAGCAGTGCCCTGGATGCGCCCCACGGGCTTGTCGTTGTTGTACCAAGTGACAGTGGGCTGTGGGCGGCCATGGAAGAGGCAGGAGAAAGTGCATCTTTGTCCCTCAACAGTTTCCTGGGGCTTGACCTCCTGCACAAAGAGGGGTGGGCAGGGCTCCAGGAGCCCACCTTGCACCTGCCGTCTCTCCCCCATGGCCTTGGGTCTGGAGAATTGCTTCACTACCTGCACTCTGAGGGGCTTTGAGCCAACCATTGTGGCAGCCACCTTAGGTGGGCTGGGCTTCTCAGGAGGGTCCTCCTGGGGCATGGACACAATGGATTCCTGCTTCTTTTTCAGTGCTGCCCTCTTTGCTTCCCTCAGCTTCTGCAGCTTCCAACGGATCTCCTCATCCAGGAGCTCCTCAGCATCAGGCACTGTGTGCCTGTGCTCCCTACTGTGTGCCAGCCCTGGGCGGTGAGGCCCCGCCAGTGGCAGGCTCTGGAAACAGATGGTTCGTACCATGCCCCGGGCTGGTGAGGGGTCTCCAAGCTCAGCCTCCTGCCCCTTGTCAAAGGGTGAGCCAGTGCAGCGGAGCACCACCCGCAGCCGGTCCTCCCGCCGCTGTTGCAGCAGGCACTCCCAGCTCTGCCGCATCCACTCCATTTTCCCGGTGACACCCAAGCCCCGCTGCTCCCCTCTGCATGCCACCAGCAGTGAGGCAGTGGACTCAGCTGAGCCCTCACTGTTAATGGCAAATACCCTGTAGCTGCCAGCGTCGTACTCCCGCACATCCCGCAGCTCCAGGCTGGCACAGTGCGTGTGCTCCGTGCTCTCGGTGCGAATCACCTTGCGGCAGTCCTGGAGGACAGGCCGGTTGTTGTGAAACCAGGCCATGTGTGGTGCTGGGCATGCCACCAGCTTGCACTGGAAGAATGCAGGGTCCCCCTCCACGACAGACCTACACTTCAGGCCCTGTGTGAAGATGGGTTTGCGGTTCTGGGGGCAAGCCAGCACTGCCACTATGCCACGTCCCTTGAAGTCCACCGTGTTGTGCTGCTCTGCAAGAGAAGGAGACTGGGTTACTACATGTTACGCTCTGCCTACCATCTGGTTGTAAAAAAGTAGCGATATATTGAAATAAAAAAAATGGGCATGCAACAGATTTCATCACACACCCAGGAAAAAAAAGTAATTCACTCACCATATTTGTTCGAATAAACGCAACGCCTTGCTCTGTTTTAAAGATTGACACGAAAATCGTTCGTTGTCTGTTCTTTCTTCAGACTGTGGAAATTTCTTCTTGAACAAGCAAAAAAAGAATTTCAAAATAACATGTTCTTCTGCGTGTATGTTTTTGTTGCCTGGAAAAGCTGTGTGTCTTTGGGTGGCAAAGAACAAAATCTTACCTGACTTGCAGACAGTAGAATAAACGCCCTTTCTGACCCCTCTGTTTGTAGATATGTTCAAATAATTGAAAAAAATATTTTGAAATATATTTTTTAAAAAAGTAAGTAACATGAAATGAGAAGGCGTTTATTCGAACTAATACAGCCACTAACTTCACAGTGTTATGCACGGGGGAAAAAAGCAAGCAACATGAACCACGTATGCTATCTGCAAGCCAGGGTAAGAGATGTATAATGATGAATTAATGTATGTAAAAAAAAGTGCAAGGAATCAATGGGAATGTGTAGATTTCACATAACCTAAACAACAAATGCTCTCTAGTATACTTCATCTATCCATTCAACAGTGTCCATTGAACTGATTGTTAGGCTGCTAACTTGTTTAAAAGTAATACAATTAAGATTCCTATAACTTCCTTCTGAAGTAAACTATTCCATGCATTCAAAAGGAAATTGAACAAATAAGAGCTCTGTGAACAGCTGCAAAGCATGAAGTAAAAGTTAAAAATATGGCTGCACAATTATAAATTTGAAGTTTTAAACATATTTTAAAACTTGAATAACCTTATAATGCAGGTAACCCTTTGCATATCAAAACAAACATGCAACATGTTCCAATATGCTTTAAAGTGTGTCTTTCCCCATCAGACACTTCATGGAAGCTGATAAAAGCTTTTCACAACATTACTAATTACTGGTACTAATTATTCTCATCGGTGATTGTACCTTTCACTTCCACTTCAACCTCTTCCTCTAGCTTCTCATGAACAATTTTTTCAGGAGCTAGAATAAAAAAGACAAAGATTTTTGAGCTATAGTTGCTAAATGTGCCAATCAGCACTTTATATAGTAAAAACACCCAATCTATTTTGCAAAAACACATAAATTCACATGTACGTACACACACATAAATGCATGCCAAACAATTCAAACACCTGATAGATTTTGAGAACACAGTAATCAAATATTTTCAAACTTGTTTGCAATGTACATTTTTCTATAAGATTTGCTTTCTTTTCGCAGAGTGGGGGGAAGTTTCTAAAACAACATGCCTTTATCATGCCGTAAATCCCTGAAGGAAACATTCAACAATCCACAGACTAATGAGATACTTCTCGTTCTTTATCATCTCGTAGGGAATGAATATAGTGGAATGCAATGATGATGCTATGCATGAGGAATTGATACTTGGAAGGAACATGCAGTTGCCAACCTGTCACTTTCAGATGGGTGCTGCACTCGGCTTGTCCTGCAGGGTTAACTATTCTGCACTTGTATATACCCTTGTGGTTCTGACCAACTTTCAATAATCTTAAACTGCACAGTGGCCCATCATGTTTTATGGAACACAGTGCAGACTCCTCAACTATTAATTGATTGCACAGCCAGACTACGCATGGTGTAGGCACGCCTTTCATTACGCAAAAGAGAAACACATCATCTCCTTCTTTTACAGTAGTTTCTGAAGGCAGAGTTTGAAGAAACTCTGGTGCTTTGGCGTCAGTTTCTGTGATGTCTTCACATGGCACAACATCAGGATAGTGTACTCTGTTTCTTTGCTTCTCAGTTTCATACGATCTTTGGGATGTAGATATAAACAAGCTCGAGGTTTTCTTTGAAGATTCTTGCTTAACTTCAGATGCTTTAAACTGACAATCTTTGGCTGCTTTAAAGCTTTTAGTATCTGATTCAAGAGTAATTTTTGTTACTGCTTTGGCTTGTGCTTCTTTTGCTAGGTAAGAATAAAGTTAGGAAAAGGATTAGGTCAGATGTTTTTCAGGAATAAAAAATATCCTTATACTTAGGGGGGAAAACCCCAGTAATTAGTATTGATAGAATATGCTGTATATTAGTACTAAAACAATGCTATTAAACATGAGTGATTGCACATTTAAGAGCTCTGTTCCTGTTAGGCAAATTCTAGGTAAGAATTAAGCCTGTGGGACTTTAATCTTGATCCACAATGACTAAAAAAAGCACATCTTTGCTTCTAATTTAGACCCTTAATTTGGAAAGTAGCAGCAGCAGATTATGTAAAGTGCTTTTCACAGCTCCATAGTGAAGAAAGAAAATTTCAATAATTAAGAGCCAAATCAACAGGGTCAGTGCCTTTCTCATTATTCATCTTAGTTTTCTGGTCTTGATTCCTTTGAACTCATCAGAAATACTATCACTTGTGGTGATAATACATTTTTTGGGTCTTCATTAGTGGTAAGACTACTAACATTTTAATACTTTGATGTCATGAAGAGGTGGAAGGAGTTTTAGCAAAAAATAAATAGTTATATATTAGGAAGAGTGAAAGGTAGAAGACAGTTCATTATTGCAGTAATACAATACTTGCACCCATTAATCCTTTCAAGTACATTCACTTATATTGCCAACTTTGGAATTGGAATCTTGGATTTGTTGGAAACAGGCTGGAGTTTGAAATGACCTGATATCTAATCCAACATTGCATCTGACATTCTTTTCTTCCTTAGACTCCAGCTCAAGGAATTAACAAAATATAAAAATTCCTACAAGCCTGTTTTTTTTTTCATCTCAGTGCATATCATTAAGGATATGAGGAATAAAAAACCTGAGATGTCTGTGACTTTATGGGAAGAGGCACAGAGTTACAACACCAACTTCCCAGTACTGCATGTCACTTATGAATAGAGCTGTAAATGTGGAGGAAAAACCCCAGAGCATTATTACTAGTGCCTTCTCAATTAAATACTGATAATAAAGGAAATACGAGTGAGCTCTAGGCAGTTATAATGAAGCTGCAAAAGGTAAGTGATAATGTTAAAAGTCAGATAACCACCTTTGACTGTTAGTATTGCAGAAGTTGTTGTCCCTCCATAGTCATTATACACAGTACAACTGTACAGTCCTTGATCTGTCAGCTGGGCATTTAGGATTGTGAGCAGAAGAACATTCCCATTTTGTGATATCTTCAATTTTTCAGACAATTCTATCTTTTCACCTTCATGGGCCCAAAGAAACTCATAGAATTCATTTTCTAAGGCACATATGAACTGAGCAGTGTCACCACGTTTCACAGTTAGGTCTCTGAGTTGCAAGAGAATCTTTGGAGGGACATCTCTCTTTTCCTGAGAGGTTGTCATAGAGATTTTGGTGCTCTGAGATGTTTGAGAAAGGACTGCTGTGTGCATGGCTTTCATTTCTTCAATTGATGTAGCCTTCATGGTCAAACTTTCTGATACACTTTCAAAAACCTGTACACGCAATTCCTGTGATGGTTGTTCCACTGATTTAAACTCTTTTTGGTAAGTTTCAGTGTTCTTCTTTGTGAGAGGAGAAACATGAAGTTCTGATATAGCCTGTGACCGGACAGACTCTTTTACATCTTTCCCAGAACTTTGCCTATCTAGGGCTTGCACTGTGTAATCAAGTAACAAAAACAACAACATTAGTATCTAAAAACTTTACTGGGCCATGCTCTGAACAAAATCAAACAGCATGGAGGATGAAAATGAAGAATCCATCTGAAAACACAGCATGCCAGATGCACTACTCTGTTGACACAGAAGTTATCCATTCACATGGATGAATGACAGGTGATGCCTAAGCTAGTCATGCAGTTGATACTCGGTGCTTGTCTCTTCTTTCACTAAAGTGGTCCATTTTAGTATTGGAAACTTACAGACGTTTTAAAGGAGGTATTTACTTTTTAATTTTTTTTTCTACAGAATAGTGCAAAATACCTGTCACTGCTATAAAGATCATTAAATCACTTTTTTTTAAAAAAATTGGAATGCCTTCATTAAAACATTTCTATTATTTGACCTATATTGAGATACAAACTTGAAAATTTCCAAATGTTACAGCTTAAAGACAGGAAATGTGAGTGGCTGGGCTACTGAGGGTACTATTAACGTTAGGTGGGAAAGAAAAGGTGTGAAACAAGGAAAAAATTAGTAACAGCATAGAAGTGTGGTATACAACAAATTGAATCCCTTTGAAGTAAAAATGGGGCTTTACCTTCTGCAGTCACTGTAAGTGTAGCTGTACAAGTTGTTTCTCCAGCACTATTTCTTGCCTTGCAAGAGTATTGGCCAGCATGCTCTAAGAAAGCATCTACTATTATCAGTATAGCTGTGCCTGTAGACTCATCAAAGTGGAAAACTAAGTCTTTTTTTGGCAACATGAGTTGTTGGTTATGAAACCACTGGATTTTTGGTTTGGGCCTGCCAGAGACCCTAGCTTGAAATCTGACTGATTCCCCGCTGCATACCCTGCAGCTTGAAATAGGCTGGATAAAGGTGGGCCTTTGGCCAATAGATGCCTCCTTAAGTGAAACAGATGAAGAAATATGCCAAGAGGATTCTGATGTAACTTCTTCAACCTTTTTAAATCCTGAAAAGAAGCATGCCAACTTTTAATTTCTTGCCCTACACTACAGTAAATTTTCTCTCTCATTCAAGATTTTTTTTTCTAACTTGCAACTTAACAGCATGAATTATTTTCATTCATCATTTATAAAATCTATTGCAAAAAACCCCCCAAATACTTATGGTTAAATAATATAAAGGAAAATATAGAACAGCAAATTCTCCAAACAATATTTCTGCTCTAAAACCTTGATCAATGTTCCATCAATTCATATGAATGTAAACAATTTCTTTTCAGTTGCCCGAGTACCTGCTACATACCTCTATTTAAGATGTTTTTCAACACTTTCAAAGTAATTTATGTTATACAAACACTCCTACTAGGTTGTCATCACAGGCAAATCAAAGAATGTGTAAGCAAAAGACTTCCATTAGAAAGAAGGTTTTTACCATCTTTGGTGCATGACAGATTCTAAGACTGGAGTAAATGAAAAGGGGGGGCATGGAACATAAAAAAATTGTGAAATACATTTTTCTGTTCATGACATATATTTTGGAGACATATATGTATGCTGTGGACATTGTGTGCAAAATGGTAGCAATTAATTGAGTTAAAAGACAACATGACAGACAACAACTCACATATAAGAATCACTGTATATTAAGATGATTATTGGAACATGACCTGAACAAGACAACTCCTTTAATAGCACAGTGTACCTTCTAACTTCAAGGTAGCAGTGCTGGTCACTTGGCCTACAGAATTACTCGCCACAAAGGTATAGATTCCTTCATCCTCTGGATAAGCTTCAGCAATCTCCAGCTGGTAAGTGTCTTCAAACTGAGTCATTCTGAAAAACCGTGATGGCTTGATCTCCTTCTCTTTGCTGTACCAAGAGACTTTCAGATCTTCTCAGGCAAAAGAAAGAAAAAAAAAGGTGTAAATTAAGATATTCTACTAGCAAGTAAACATTATTTTTGTATTTATATCTTTCAAAAATCTTAAACTCAAGTATCTAACTTTAAATGTGCCTTGTATTATTCTGGTAAAGTATGATGAGTGGAAAGTAACCTACTCGTTGCTTTGGATTTTGATCTGTGCATTGGAAATATTTGTATGGCAAAACTGATGCTGGTGCAGACATATTACTGAGTAAAAATAATCCTTTTGTAATTCTGTTACTGTAAAAATTTAAAAATATTTTGCTACTACTTAAATCAGAGAAAGTACCTTTTTTAAAATGTGATTTTGCTACAATTGCATGATTAAACAGGCTATAAAATATCTAGCTTGAAATAGTCAGGTTAAGAAATTAAAACAGAACATTCTTTTGCTAAGCACAGCACCTTCCCTCTTTTTGTTGCAAATATTACATGTCATAT
Source organism: Eulacestoma nigropectus (assembly GCA_013397775.1). Classification (NCBI taxonomy): domain Eukaryota; kingdom Metazoa; phylum Chordata; class Aves; order Passeriformes; genus Eulacestoma; species Eulacestoma nigropectus. Next base: position 374,584 of record VZTE01006496.1, read on the forward strand.
TTCTCAAGAAAGATTTATATATTCCTCTATAAAATGTTGTATTACTTGTAAAGATTCTTGTAGACCTTGGAGAGAATTGAAGCAGACTTTAGCCTTTTCTCTCCACCTGTCACTATACTACATGATGAATCATATGTTGTTACTCAAATAGTGTGCTATTACTGTTATCAGAAGAGTGCTTTCAGCAGCCAGTTGTGCAATGTGTACCATTAAACAACTGCCCTTGCAATCATCTGTTACCTAAACTAATATAAAAGGTTTTTACAACACAAGAGAGAGGTATGCAAATACATTTGGATAGAGTAGTCGATAAGGGAAATTTTCAATAGGAAAAATTTCCTCATTGCAAGGGTTGTCAAGCATTGGAACAGGCTGCTCAGTGAAGTGGTAGAGTCACAGTCCCCAGAGGTATTTAAAGCCATGTAAATGTGGCACTTAGGGACATGGTTTATTTCTGGACTTGGCAGTTCTGGGTTAACAGTTGGACTTGATGATCTTTGAGGTCTTTTCCCACATAAATGATTCTATGATGAGTGACCTAGATGGAAATGATCCTTATATTCTGTGCTGTAAATGCAGTTTCCACATTCACATGAATACAGTTCTATTAAAAAAAAGTTACTCTAGCATGCACTGGACAAAGGCTGGGCCAGTCTTTCCAATATGTATTTTCTGAGTTTTAGCAGAACTTGTAAAGCAGAACAAGATTTGTTGCAAAGCTCTTATTTTTAAAAAAACCCTGGAGTTTTATTTCAAGTGATGGAAATGAAAATTATATATGTTTGCATATATATGCATATAACCAATTTATATGAATTTTTATAGAGTTGTCACTCAGGATTATTTTTAAATTCTGAGGTTTTTTCTCTTAAATAATTGTAAATTGTTTGACTTGCAAACTGGATCTTACTCTGCAGTTTACTATGTGAATATTTTATTAGTAGTCATACTCAATGCCTTTTGCTAAGTGAAGTAAGGTAGCTTTATTTGACTGTGTGTTAAGGAAAAAGGTATTTTAATTGCAGAGTGCCACTGTATGTTACTAAGTCAAGAAAACTTATTTAAGTAAAATCTACACTTAAAAAGACAATGAGGAAAAATTTTTTATGCTAGGAAAAAGAAAGTAACCACTGTTTAGTGTTTGCAGAGTGGTACTTAGACACAGGTTAGAGACAGGTTGAGTCACAGTTTCAGTCAGCTAGTGCAGTTAATGGACAGAGCAGTGTGTGTCTTCAGAAACTTCATCGTGTTCATTTGACATGGTAATGCTTTTCCCCCATGAAACTCTACATTTTACTCACTGACACAGTTTTCCAACATCAGTTAGCATTTGAAATGCTGAGAAGTTTCCAAAGACAAATTTTGTGAAACAGATTTTCTTTTTAGAAACACTTAATATATTTATGACAGTTTAAAACTTCCGTGCTTGATGCCACCTTTGACTTGCTTAATTGAAAGTAGTAAATAACACTTGGCTCTGTATGTATATCAAATGACCATACTTCTAGGGTTAGACTGATCTGAGCATATATACTGCTGAATTTTATTCTGAATTCAAGATGAAAAATTCAGAGAGATGGAAAGATGTACAGGATTTCATTAAACCCACCTGTCCCAGTAACTCTGCATTGAAAACAAGCAGAATGTCCTTCGGAAGTAACAGTATCACGTAGCGGTATTAGGACAGCAGGTGGATACACTGGCATTTCTAGCTCAGGAGAAACAACTTCTGGGACTAAAGAATAAAAGAAATAAGTGATTTTTAAAGATGAAGAATGAAAATTTCATTTCAAAAACATTTTTATGAGCACGGGAAACTCACTTTCGACTGAAAGTGAAGCTGAAGTTGTAGCTACTCCATAGTCATTTTTTGCTTCACAGGTGTACACTGCTTCATCTTCAGGGAAAGTTTCAATCAGCAACAGAGTATATTCTTGTGCATCATGGAGAAATTTGCACTTGAAACCTGGAGAAAGCTGTTGATCATCTTTGTACCAGGAAATTTTGGGCTGGGGTTTGCCTGATACAATAGCACAAAAGCGGGCAGGTTTGCCAGACTCCACAGTAGTTGGCTCTAGCTCCCGAATAATCTGGGGTGGCTCTGGAGCTGAAAATTGAGGGGAAGTGAGGTGGCAAAGAGAGAGAGAGAGGAAGAAGAAGGAGAGAGAGAAATCTCATTATTGATATTATTAGTGATTCATAACTATTTGCAAAGAATTAAACAAACAAGACAAACCCCCTTATTATTCCTAATCATTTGTGTCCATTAAAATCTGCCCTTTTCCTTGGTACAGGGGTAATGATCTAGCAGCAAGGGCCTTAACATTAGCTGTTTTGGTGTGAGTGTTTTCTGGCAAAATGTGTCCAAGAATTGCTAGACTAATCACTCTGGAAAGGCATATCTGTCCATATGAACAAATTAGTTTTATTTAGACTGGAGAATTTTCTGGTCTAAGTAAATACAGTGGGAAAAGAATTGGTATTTTTATCCACTAGCCAGCTACTTCAGTAGGGCAAGAAACATCTATGTACATGAAGAATTTGGTAGCGTTCCAGATGATCTCTGAAATTTTTTTTCTTTCAAGAGTTAGAATTCCAGAGAAGCTATATAAAATCAGAAAACCACTGAGTAATAAATACAGTCAAAACATTAGTTGTGAGTCCACATACCATTCACGTAAAGAACAACAGAACTCCTATTCCGTCCTGCAACAAAAGTATATTCTCCAGCGTCAGAGTAAGTGGTTTCAAAGATGCTCATTCGATGAACTCTCCTTTCCACCACGTACTTGTATCTTTCCTCATATTGGAAGTTGATCTCAATACCATCCTTGTACCACTGTGGTTCAATGTCATCTTCATTGACTTCAAATTCAATTTCAGCTCTTTGTCTCTCAATGACCTTTGAAAAAGTAGAATAAGTAATAGAAATAATATTGTTTTTTCCTATGGTCTCTCTTTCCATTTCCTAGGTGAAAATTCTGACCTTATCATTACAGATTTTTGTGCTATGACTCTTGCTGGTTAGATATTATTGCTCTTCCCTTGCATTATTCTTTGAGTGACAAAGCTGTGAAATATTTATTCATCTGTATAGGCCTTACCTGAATATTTTTCTGGGCACTTCTGATACGAATGTCACGACCTTCCACTATCAAATTGGCACTGGATGTGTTTCCACCTGCTACTACAGTGTACTGACCAGCATCAGACATCCTTGTGGAAGGAATGATGAGACGATGGACATATTTCTCTCTCTGAATTTTCATCCTGAGCACATCAGAAAAGAAAATGAGCTAGATATTTCCTAGAGGAAAACACACACCAAAAGTAAATATGATGTAAAAACAATAATTTACCTATCACCAATCTGGAGTTCTTGCCCATCCTTCATCCACTGCACCTGAATGTCAGGTTCTGAAATTTCACACTCAAAAATAGCCCTCTTCTTCTCCACCACTTTGATGTCTTTAATATGCTTCCTAAACTCAATGTGACGAGCTAGGGCAGAAAAAAAATAGAATGAGTGCCATGATGTTATTTAAGCCACTAGGAATCACTAAATATACAAATCAAGAGAGCAAATACCTTCCACATATAAAGTGGCTGATGAAGCGGCTTTTCCAGCAACAAAAGTATATTCTGCTGCATCACCAAAATGCACATTCCTTATGGAGAGGGAGTGTGTAAGCTTCTTTGTTCGTATCTGGCATTTATCAGTCGATTTTATTTCCACGCCATTCTTTAGCCATTTATATGAGATACCTTCATAATTGACAGTAACTTCAAATGTTATTGTATCTTTCTCTTCGGCATTGATGTCTTTTAACATGGAGGTAATTAGGATGGCTAAAAGGAAAGAAATGGACATGGTTTGCTTTTTTCCATTCTGTTTTACTTTATTTTAAATGCATGCTAACCAGATAAAAGATGCTTCAACTTCTTTAAGACAATTTTGGAAATATTAAAAGGTAGGTTTTGTGTTCAGAATCAGTACTACAATTAAATCTCCCACAACTACTGAATGACATAGGAATCCAAATTCTGTTTTCTATGGTGACTTGGCAATCAGGCATGTTGGCCTAAAGAGAGCAACGTAGGATCTGACTTAAGAGTTCACTGCTTCTAAATCTCTTTAAAGAATGTAATTGAGGCTATTTAGTGTTATTAAAAAACACCTCTACAACTGTGCTGGTTTTGTCAGAATTTCATTAAGTCCATATATTAACACAAACTTATTACTGGTAACTGTAAAATATTCTGGTTAATTTAATTTTGACATACGTTTTACAGTCAGGGTTGCGCTGACTCTGTCATTTCCACAGACAAATGTGTATTCTGCAGAATCTTCACTGCTTGTGTTCATGATATTGAGTTGATGGAGTTTCCCCTGGACAACTATTTTGAACTTTTCACTCATTTCAATCTCCACACCATTTTTCAGCCAGACAGCAGGCACATTGAAATGAGAAACTTCACATTCAAAAGAGGCTGTTTTGGTCTCAGGGATCTCAATATTTTTCATGGTCTTTGTGATGTGTATGCCTAAAAGGAGGGCAAAAAAGACAAGAGAGAATTTCCTAAAAGTTGATATGTTTGGAAGATTGCAAAAATCCAAGGGTAACAGGCTATGAAGCGTCAGTCAAGTTGCTTAGTAATGGTGTAACAATTCATACAACTACTTTCTTACAAACTTACAATACTTACTTTCCACAAACAGTTTTGCTTTACACTCAATTTGCCCAACAAGAGCTGTGTATTCGCCAGCATCATCAGGAGATATGTTATGCAGCATAAGCTTGTGAACTTTCCTTTGAGAGATCATCTTGTATTTATCACTTTGTTTAAGCTCAATATTTTTATGGAACCATCGGACTGGTACAGTATCATGGGAAACACTCAGTTCAAATGAGACAACAGCATTTTCCAAAGCAGTCACATCCTTCGGCTTTTTGATGATCTTGACAGCTAGAGGGAAAAAGTTCGCATATTCAGCACTGTGTATGATTTGATTTCAAAGCACACGTTACAGCAAATACTCAAACCAGACTGACTTACTTTCCACATGAAGTCTGGCATTTGCTCCTATTTTTCCAAGTTTAAAGCTGTAAACAGACTCATCAGTGACAACACAGTGTTTGATTCTCAGTGTGTGAACAGTTCCTTTCACTGTAATTTCATATTTGTCACTTGATTCAAGTTCAACACCATTTTTAATCCATAGAGCTCCTTTCACATCAGGGTGGGTCAGTTCTACACTGAAAACTGCCTCCTGTGATTCTGTCACCGTCAAGTTCTTCAGTGTTTTCTTTATCTTAACAGCTAGGGAAAAAAATAGAAAAAAAAATACTTGACAAAACAGATCAAAATTAAAGCCTAGAGTAAATATAATAATTTTAATAAAACTGAATAATGGTGCTTCATTTTGTGCATATAGTAATTTATACAGTTTCCAGCGAAGTGGTGTGCTGGGAACACAACAAGGAAGCTTTAGTCGCAGCATCCATGAGAAATGTTTAGTTTCTGGGGTTTTATTTGTCTGTTTTGTTGGTTGGTTGGGGATTTGTTTGTTTAGTTTTTGTTGTTGTTGTTGGATAGGCTTGGCGTTTTGTTTGTTTGGGGTTTTTTATTTGATTTATTTTATTTTGCTTGTGCCTTAAGGCCTGGTCCAAGACATAGTGAGTGACGGTGGAATAAGTCTCAAAGACATTAGTTAGTTATAAAAAATGCTGACCTTCGACCTTCAGTTTGGCAGATGTCTTTGAGCTTGCTATTTCATAGCTGTATTCACCCATATCCTCCAGTTTTGTCGCAGGGATAATAAGCCTTCTCTTCACACCATCAGATTCAGCATGGTACTGATCTGTCATAGTTAATCGTTTACCATTTTGTAGCCACTGGCCCTCTGACTCAGGATTTGCCACCTCACATTCAAAAACAGCTGTTTGAGACTCGGCCACAGTCAAGTCACTGAGAGGCTTTGAAATGGCACCACCTGTTGGGAAGAAAAAGCATGTTGTTTTGTCCTGTTGCTGTTCAGCTTTCCCCCATACAGAAAGTAAAAGTAGATGCTGGAATTCTTTACCCTAATTTGCAGCCTGCCCAAAGTCATTCTGAGCTCTGTGAAAAATCAGGAATAGAATATGACCTGAATATTACTGTGGGAATCCAGAGTGCAGAGAATATTTCTCTGCCTGTTTTGAAGTATTCTACCCCCCTGGACAACACTGTTTTTGACCTTCGTCCATGGAGAAAATTGCCTACTCTCTGGGAAGAATTAGAATCCACACTGGTGTGAACTAGGTGATAGAATATTATGTAAGATTGTCACAAGGTGAAGAATTTAGAGGTTTTGGGTTTGTTAATATAGTAAATAGATAAAAAGTAAAAACTCCAAGATGGAGGATAGTTATTGTTTTCCAACTCTCCTTCTTCTAGTACTCCATATTCTGCAGCAAAAGTAGTTTAGGATGATTGGATAAAGAATTCCGCAGTTCCTGTCTACGTGACAAAGTGATCTATTGAATATTGTTGGAAAAAAGAAAATATCTTTCGTTTTAAGTTTTCATTGGGTAATTTACCTTTAAAAAGACTGTGCAATCTTGATAATTCGGCTTTTCTTGCATTCTCTGCTTTGTGCTATGTCTGGGTCACATTAGTAGCGCTATCTCTCTGATAAGGCTTAAATAAACAACTATCTGAAAGCAGTGAATGCTGAAGGTCCTGTTCGTGTCTCAGACTACTGGCGAAGACTCTGGGGTCTCCCCCATCAGGGGAGACATAATTTAAGGCACGGAAAGTGTCAATTACAAAAAGATACTTCTTAACTCTATCCTAGTTATTCTCTTCTATTTTATCATCAGCACAGATATACTGAGGACAGTCAAGACAAAAACCCCTCTTTTTTACATTAATTACATCAAAAGCGTAATACATCATTTCATACTATGGTTCTGATGTAGCAAAATACATTAACACTTACTTACAAGGTTTGAGAAGTCAAATTACACTAATCACAAAAAATAAGGGGAAGGGCAAGGAGAACATTAAAAAAAAGATAAATTAAAGA
>VZTE01006496.1:381712-522613 GCA_013397775.1 Eulacestoma nigropectus
AGCACTATTGCTACAAGTATGAAATACAGTATATTGGGCAGTTTTTAAATCACAGAGAAATGAAAATGTTGGACTTTAACCTTACTAACCTGCTACTATAAGCTTCCCAGATGTTTTCTTCTCTCCAGCATAAAATACATATTCTCCTTCATCATCTTTCATCATCTTCACCACTGTCAATTTATATATTTTGCCATGCGCTTCAATTTTATATTTAGGACCAGCCTTTATGTGTTGGCCTTTGAAATGCCAAATTACATCAATCCCTGAATGGGAGAGCTCGACCTCAAAGGACACATTCTGTGTTTCAGTGCAGGTGATGTCATGAAGACCTCTAATAATCTCAATTTCTATAAAAAGAATAAATTATACATTTATTAGTTGTTTCCACAGTTTTGTTTTCAAAGAAATTATTTCACAACTTTACATCTTAAAAGACACCTACCTTCAACTGTGACATTGCAGCTTGTTTCAACTTTGCCAACCATTAGTTTATAACGTCCTTCATCTGACGCATGGGTTCTGGTGAGCACTAGCCTCTGTTTAGTGCCTTTACACACAGCTTGTACACGTTCATCAGGCTTTATTTGATTGTCATTTAGGTACCATTTGGAGGAAGACACATCAGGTGCTGAAACTTTGCATTCGAGGATGGCTTTTGTTCCTTCAACTACATGAATATCTTTTAGAGGCACCACTATTTCCACACCTGCCAAGTTACAAAAATATTCATCATGAGAAAAATTATACCTTCAAAAAGTAATCCTAAAGGAGCCAAAAATCAAACACACCTTCAAAATCATCATAGTGACTTACTGTACACTGTGAGCTGTCCAGTGGTTGACAGCTCAAGATCAGGAACACTGAAAGAGTAAGTTCCACTATCTTCCTTTGTGGCATCTTCTATGAGCAACATATGTGATTGTTTATCCAACACAATGTGAATACGGTCACTTGATTGAATTTCTTGGCCATCTTTCATCCAGACACCTTCTGCATTTTCTAGGGAGACTTTAACTTCAAGTTGCACAATATCTCCCTCACAGACTTTTTGATCAGTGAGTCCTTGAAGAATTGCCATGGGACGAGCTGTGGAATTAAATGAAGTTAATTAATGTTGGAGTGAGAACCCCTCTGGACCTAGGCCCAGAGGAAAACCAAAGCACAGGGATTGAATTAAAACCTTTGGATAAACTGAGATACACGAAGTCACACCAAAGTGAAATAGAAATATAGATTTTTAACTTTTAGTAGAAATATATGCTAAGTGCTTTAAACATTGAAAAGCTGCAGAAAAGAGACCTTAAACACAGTTTGTACTGCAGCAGTGTTACCTTTTCACAGAATTTCCTTACTTTAGACAAAACATAGATGGAATTGTACTGTTCACCTTTTTTAGATAGAGTGTTCACATAAACAATAAGAGCTGACAGAAACTATATACGCAAATCTGTGTAATACCAGTGTAGTAGTTGCGTAAGATTACAACCATTAGAATTAGACCAGGATAGGTTAAGAAAAGAAAAACTAGAATCGTGTGTTAATTTTATTGGTCAGTTAGCAAATATAATCCTCACTAATTAGCAAATATAATCCTCACTTTTGTAAGTTGAGGAGGAGGAGGAGGAAGAAGAGGAGGAGGAAGAAGAGGAGGAGGAAGAGGAAGAAGAAGAAGAAGAAGAAGAAGAAGTAGTTTAGCCTGCTGCTGCTGCTGTTACCATTTTTCCCCTTTGAACTCTACCTTCAGAAAACTATGGAACCATGAAATAAAGGACTCTAGCAAGACAGCAGCCTCCTCTGTTCTTTCACCCTGGGCCGAAAAAGGAAGATATCCCATCAAAAGCTCAACAAATGGTGCCCTGTGTGAGGATTGAACTCACGACCTTCAAATTAATACTTATAAGAGGCAGAATATTGAACATTAAAGCATGAGGGGATACAATGATGTAGCTATAATACATGCTATAATATAGAAAATCCGTAATACGTAGACAATATAAGAAATGCTTACGCTTCATCTTCAGTTTGCAGCGAGTCCTTTTTCCATCAACAACAAAACTATACTCTCCTTGATCATCTTTATTAACATCTTTAATAGTGAGGATCTGACGACCACGGCGGGATGCAATCACATATTTAAGATTAGAAGTGAGTTCAACATCACCGTGATACCATTTCCCCTCCACGTCTTCTGGGAAAATCTCACATTCCAGTTCGCCTGAGAAGGATTCTGGCACTTCAACATCCTCAAGTTCTTTAATAAACTCAACTGCAGCACCTAAAGCAGATAATTACATTTGTGAATAAGCTTGGTTAGATACTCCTGAAGAAAAATGTTATTAAATGATCCTAAGAGAAAAAATATATATATAGTGTAACCATTTACGTAAATAAATCTCCAAACTTTCATACTGGATTCCAAAAGTATGAAAGCAGCTCAATATTTGTTAGGGTGTTAGACTTCTGTTTAAATAGTTTTATTTTTTTCTGAAGCTGATTTCACTTTAACAGTATGGCGTGGTACTGATCTGTATGCTTCTTACCTTCAACAGTAAGCTTTGCAGTGGTTTTTATGGATTCGTCTTCTACCAATGCACAGCTGTAGTCATCATCATCAGACATATCAATTGTTAATACAGAAAGAAAGTGAGCCTTTCTGTCTGAGTGCATCCTGTACTTGTCTCCAGAATGAATCTCAATGCCATCCTTAAACCATTTCACTTTGACAAAGGGTTCTGATGTTTCACATTCAAATGTTGCCATGGAGTCTCTTGCTTTAGCAACAACATCTTGTAACCTCTGGGTGAAGCTGATTAATTGCTTGGCTGCAAAACAATATGTAATGATCAACAGAGCACTGACCAAACACACATAACACACTATGATGAGCAGTAGGATGAGTAAGAGAATTGAAATTACCTTGTACTAACAGGAAAGCATGGCTAGAAGTTTCACCAGCTATATTGACTGCTTTCACCATGATGCTGGCAGAATCATCAGAAGTCACATCTCTGATAACTAATTCGCACACATTATCTTCAGGCCAGTACCAGTACACACGATCAGTCCTTTCAATCTGAACACCATTTTTGAACCACTGGCATTCAGGATCTGGTTTTCCCACCACTCTCACACGAAAGTGCACGTCTGTTCCTTGGGCTACAGTCTGGCTTTGAATTCGTTCAAGTATCTTGGGAGCCTCCATGCTTGGACTAAGCTCCACTTTCTCTGGTTTGAATGTTGGAATGGTGATCTTGCCTTCAGGAGGAAGTGCTTTCTTCTCTTCCTCTGGGATCTCTTTGGTCCAGTGAAGAAGTTCTTCTTTTGTCTTTTTTAACATTTCTTCATATGATTCATCTTTTTTGCGAGATTTAAGTTCCACAGCTGTAATGGCTTCATAGTAGCCCTCTTCTGTCCTACGCTTGAATTTACTACGCAGCTCTTCAGATTCCTCTGAAAGCTTTTCGTGAGTGATCCTTTCAGCCCTTTTCAGCTTCACCACTTCTTTGGTTGTCGCCTCTGCAGGTTTGTCTACCTTCTGTACCTCAAAGAGAAGTTTTCCAGGTTCTGTAACTACAGGCTCGTGTTTGGGTTCAGGAGCACGACGAAGAACAGATCTGAAGTCTTCCCTCTGCTGGATCTCAAGTTTCACCTTATGTTCAATAAAGCCTTCTGGATTCTCTGCAGTGACTCTCACCTCTCCTGTGTCATATGATTTGCAGTCCACAATATCCAGGTAGTAGATTCCATCATAACGGAGTCTAAACCTTTTGCTTTTACGGATGAGCTGTCCATTGAGGTACCAATTAACCTTGGGCATAGGATAGCCAGTCACACGGCAGCGGAATCGTGCTGTTTCACCTTCAAGGACTCTTGCAGGTTCAGGAACCAAAACGATTTCTGGTTTTTGTTTTTCCTTTTGGTCCAGTGCAACTGCGGGTAGAGCACCCTCATGGGCCATTCGTTCTAACTCTTCGATTCGCTGGAGTCCCCTTTTGCCTTCTGGCAACTGGGATTCTTCCACAAGACTTTTCTCATCCTTCACGATCAGAGTAGCAGATGTATGGTCTGTACCGTATTTGTTAGTTGCTCTGCAAGTAATCACTCCACTGTCTCTGGAATAGGCTACCCCATAGTCGAGGCTACAGTACCCGAACTCATTGATCATGCGGAGTCTGTTAGCGGCTTCCAAGGGTTTGCCATCATGCAACCACTCCACCACCATCGTTGGGTCGCCAATTGGTGTAAGCCTGCATTCAAAGTGTGCTGGTCCAAATTGTTTGAGCCTTAAAGATGCCAGCTTCTTCTTAAAAAATGGTTTCTGTTGCTTTTCTTTGTCGTAGAGATCTCCTTCCTCCCATTGCTCTTGACCATAACGCAGATGGAGAGGTTCTAACTCTGGTGCTGCAATCTCCTTGGCTTTGTAAGTTCCTTTTGGAATTATTAATTTCCTTTCTGGTTCAGGTTCTGTATGTTCAACTTCAACATTTACTTTGCAGCGGGTAGTGTCTCGCCCAGCTTTATTGATAGCAGTAGCAGTATACCATGCAGCATCTTGCCTGGCAGTTGATTCAATTTTAAGGGCAGCTGCCCCTTTGGTTCCCTCAATCCTGAAATATGGAAAAAACCCCATTAACTATTTTTCCCTTCTTTGTCATTCATTTTTGCCTGTCTTCCAAATTAGGTCAAAGCCTCCAAAGGCAAATCTCTGGTGGTAATAGACATGTTGTTTATGTTTATTCATGTTTGGGAGTGCAGTGCCTACGAATCAAAACAGGTAAGCATAATAAAAACCAGTCTTAAATTCAGTGGCAGTTTTGCCTGCAGAGGTCTTCAAAATCAGAGGCAGAGAAAAGTTCACTAAATCTCTGTGATGGTTTTGCAGAATAGAAACTATATGAAAACACAAGCTGGAAAAAAATGGAGCGAATCCCACAAGATATTTCATCTCGGTAATCCTTACTGAAATGCAAAAGCCCTTAGTGAATCCCCTCCGTGAAACTGTAGGAGGCATTTTGCAGGATGGTGATTATTAACTACTTAACTTACACAAAGTATTTTAAATAAAATAAAATAAAACAAAATAAAATAAAATAAAATTTAAATATTAAAAAATTTCTTACTTTATTTTTGGGTATTTATGAGGCACAATGATGTCACTGTTCTTGAGCCATACAATGTCAGGATTAGGGTTACCAGTAGCTTTCACTGCCATCTCCAGTCTAGAGCCCTCCTTCACACTGACATTTCTCAACCTTTCCACAAAGTGTGGTCTGACTAGGTCTTCCTTAGCTGAAAGAGCAAGGGTAAGTTACCACAAGAGGAAATGACACAGCCATGGTTTTAAATGAGAAACATTAGACTGCTCATTAGACTGCTAAAAATAACATGTACAGAAGATACCTTCCACAGTCAGTGTCATTGAGACTGAAGCTTTGCCTGCTCTATTCTGAGCAATGACAGCCCATTCTCCAGAGTCATCAGGCATTGCAGGGACAATGATCAATGACTGGGTCCCATCTTCTTTAATCACTATTTTATGGGTATAGTCGTTAATCACTTGTTGACCTGCAGATGCACATGAAAAGAAAACAGTTGCAATCAAAACAGTTTCAACGGGATATAAAAGACTTTTTTAAAGATTATTTGTTGATGAAAATGAGGCTGATGTACCATTATGGAACCAGTATGTCTCTGGCATAGGTCTGCCAACAACTTTTAAGTCAAATCTTGCTGTCTGCCCCTGTGAACATTTAAATGATGTAGGTTTCAGCACAAAAACTGGCTTATATAGTCTCTCTAGTTGCCCTTCATCAGTTTCTTCTAATCTCCGGGCAGGAGAACGAGAAGGAGAACTGCGCGCAGGAGACCGGCTTGGAGACCGTGGAGAGATAGACCTGGAAGGAAAAGATAAGACAGATATGTATGACAATGTCCTATAGCAGTGGACTGACACGATAAACAGATTTCAACCTTTGCCTTTCTCATAATTTATTTTAAAGAGGTTGGCCAATTTATCTATGTGAGAAATTGGGACAAAATTAATTTTTATTTGTAGTCAGTTTTCTTTAGGTTTTTGACAGGAGTTTGTAGAGCTGAATAGCGTTAGGATACACTACAGCCAAGGAAATTTTTGGGTTTTGGATAGTGTACAGATATGGGTGTAATCCTGTGTACTTTTGTGTGTGGGTGTGTATGTGTATGCAGACTGAACACAGGACATGGCAATGCCTACATTTTCCTGTCAAAAAAATACAGCTATTTCAAGGGCAGGAAAAAATACTTGCACACCACACTAAAACTCCAAGTGCAGAAGATATTTTTTCAAAAATGTGAGTACTTTAACAAATAAATATGGTTATTGAGGTTGTAAATCTGATACTGTGGCTGGAAATGTATGTGAATGATTGTACTCTGAGAGCTGCATTGCTCATTAAAAGGGAAAATCAGACAAAAAGCACATAAATCTATATGAGTCATGAAAACAGCATTTAGAACTTCTCCAGAGGTATGCTAACTCCAATAGCTTGAGCTTATTTAACTGCTATGTAATGAGCTTTTGGACTGTCTATCACAGCAGATTGATGTCTTGTAAAATTATATTATCATGTACCTACCTGTATCTTCTCATAACTTCAGGTCCTGGCATATAACCTGGAGTTGCTGTAGGTGCAACTGGCTCAACATAGAGTTTTGCTGAGCAAATGGCATTTCCTTTCATGTTACTGGCAAAGACAGTATAAATTCCTTCATCTTCAGGTAAAACAACAGGCAAACGCAGAGTGGCGCTGCCATCTTGCAGAAGTTCGATGTGGTAGCGCTCTCCATGCCTTATACGTTTGCCATCTTTGTACCATGCAACCTGCATGGAAAGAAACAGTAGACTGCTATGTGAACTCTCCTAAAGACAAAAGTCCAGTGATGACTTACACATACAAGACATTATAATCTGCTATTTTTCATCTGAAAAACATCACAGCCAGTGTATATGTGTTAAACATTAACATTTTTACTTGAATAGGTAAGACTAAAGTAACATGTTTACACAACAACCTGAAACACAAATTTTGGAGCTCAAAACAGATATAAAGCACGTTTTGATGACGAGCAAAGTAACCTAGACTGGACTGCTACTGTGTTCCTCACTGGGCTAGGCTACCTCAGAGATACTCAGAATCAAGACTAACTTAATTGGAAAATCCAACGTACATTAGAACTGGCTAACCAACCTAAGTCTATTCTGTTAAGGGATGAAAGGAAAATTCAGCTTGATATCAAACCAGAAGACTGGATTTCCTTTGAGAGTTGCTGTTTTCTATGCAGAATGTAAACTGTCTGACAATGAGATGTTAAGGGATTTTTCCAAGAGGAGCATCAAAAGATTTATAAAAAATAAGTTATACAGATTTGGGGTACCTTTGGCAATGGATATCCAGATGTCTTGCAATGAAAGGTAACTCCTGTCCCTTCAAAGGTTCTGTAATTCTTTAATCTTAAATCAAATCCTGCTTCTACAGCTTCAGATTCAGAAATATCAACCATCATCTCCTCTCCATCTTCTTCAAGAAGTTCATGTAAAGTAGTCTTAATAATTCTGAGTTCAATTTCCTTGATAAGTCTTTCTTCGAAAGAAGAAATATGGAATTCCTATACAGAAAATCAAGACCATTAGTCTTCTGTGTCAAATAACGACCTTGCAAATAAATTATTTGTATGGTAAAATGTCGGTACCCAAAGTTAATATAAAGGGATAGACATACCTCATCTTCTACGAAAGTTCTGACCATCACTGTATCTTTTGCCATTTTCTTCCTAATTAGAGCTTGTTCTTTTTCATATTCTTTTTCGAAGTCACCATAGGAAATAGGTGGGGCTACCTCAGCCACTTTAGGTTCCTGTACGTATGCAGTCATTTGAGTTTGGTACATCATTTCTTGTTGTGATTTTATGTAGGCTTCATAATCAGCTAAGAATTGAGAACAGATAAATTTTGATAAATGTTTTGGTTTTCACTGGATTGAATGGAGAAAACAAATGCAAACTTATTTTACTGGTTTTCGTGATTCAAGCAGATTTTCTATCTGTTTAGCCAATAAATAGAAACAGCAACAAAATGCAAAGACTGACGTATTAAGATGAGCTTTATAAACAGGTAAAAGTCTTCCTGTACTATTTAGGTGTCCTAGCTTTCAAAGTGGAAGCATCTGCAGAGATTATTTTACAATTTCTTCACCATGACTCTGTCTCCTGAAAATTTTTATACATTTTTACAGGACAAATAAAAAAATTAAACTAGTTTCTTTCCCTTTAAGATAACAACCTATTAATTGATTAACCTTCTTTTCCCACACCACCCTCTGAATGTCTTCTCTTGTCATGAACATGGCATGTCAACAGAGGAAGGTTCCTATAATTACACATTCTAGCAAAGAATAAAATACTTCAAGGGCCTAATGTCAGATACTCTGTCTTGCAGAAACAGAGCCGATAGATCTCTCTTTATGTTTCTTGAACAGAATAAACTAAGCTGCAAAGAATTTGCAGCACAATTTAAAATCTTTTTTCCCATTTTGAAGTTAATTTTAAGAAATATTGTTCCCATTTCCTTAATCTAAGAGGTACCTTCTTCTAGTAAGGAGACCGTTGCAGAAGCTTCTCCAAGTTTATTACGAACAACAATAGTGTATTCTCCGGCATCGTCGGCAAAAGTCATGGAAATTTCAAGTTTGCATTCCCCGGTTTCTTTTTTGTAACTCACTTTGTATCTATAAGAAACATAAAAGTAAAAAGTCCCTATAACTCTGGACAGGCTTTTTAGTGAATTTGCTTTTAGTTATACAGTTAATGAGACACACTCCTAACCTGTACAAGGCACAAAAAGAGAAACATTTGCAGGCAATTCTCACTGAATGAATCTACAGAGCAGTGTATGAAAAATAACCATGTTGAAACTAGAGTACTGAACAGCTTTCTTTTTGTTATCACTAACTAAATGGGATCCAAACAACAGTACTGAAATATCAGAGGTCTAGTTATCAGACACAACACAATGGTATATTCTGTGTGCGTCCTAGTGTGGGTCATCATACCATGATTAATTCAAGAATGCTGCGAAAGTAATATTTTTTATCAACTAGAAAGTATATTGCTTTCTACAGACAACACGTACATAGACAGAATGCAAACATTGCACAGACAGAATAAAAAAAATGCAAAATTTCTTCCTGATTTGTTTATAAGGATAAGTAGCATATCTCACTTTATAGTCCTTTGAATATTTGTATTTTAAAACTTAGCAGCCTTTTAAGGTCACACATTGAGACATGATACTATAACTTTTACACTAAAAAACAAAAATGTCGCAGAAATCAGGGTATGCTATTTGGCTCAGCATAAGTAAGGGAATCAGAATTATGACATTGCCAATTAAATATGCATAAAAATTATGTTAAGATAGTTTTTGTGCATTGTATTTCAAGTACCTGTAGCCAGTCGTTAGAGGAACTCCACCTTTTTTCCAGTAGACATGTGGCTTTGGGTTGCCCCCTACTTGGCATTCAAAAATAATGCTCCCACCTTCAATTAATTTATGCACCATGGGTTTTCTTATGAAGAAAGGAGGTATGGGTTCTCCCAATACTTCCTCTGCTGCAGCAGAGACATCTTCCATTACAATGTCCTTTGTCTCCACATAGCTGAAATAAGATTTCAGTGCAGGTAAGTGCGCTGATGTCTGAAGCTCTCGTAAAACAGAATGCAAGAACCTAATGACTGCAGTAGGAGCAGTCTGTTTAGAAAAGGAACTTTACCGTTTCTCTTCTGTAACAGCCTTCTCAGAAATGGTTTCTCGAGTCTCAATTTCTTCAGTAACTACAAGGCAAGTTTGATACAGTGGATTTTAAAATACCTTAATAGGCCTTAAGCAGTGAGTTTAGTTGACATAAAAAGAGTAAGTAGATAGTTGGCTCAGAGGACTAGGTAATTCCACTGAGGAATCAAGTTAAGAGTTTCCCATTATCGGCCCATTATCGACCTTTTCCTCATATTCTTACAGCCCTTTTACCTAATTACCCTGAAATACAACTCAAGCAATGTGTTTTAAATATCTAAGATACATTACAAGTAATATACGGTTAACAAAATTATTAACTTCCTACAGTGACTATAGTGTCCTTGAGTTGCACCAAGGAAGATTTAGTTTGAATATTAGGAAACCTTTCACCAAAAAGGCTATCAAGGGTTATCAAGCATTGGAACAGGTTGCCCAGGAGTCACCTGGGGCTGACTTTTAAATACCATCTCCACCCTGGAGGTATTTTAAAGACATGCAGATTTGGCACTTAAGGACCTGGTTTAGCAGTGGACTTCGAAGTTTTAGATTAATGGTTGAAATCAATACTCTTAAAGGTCTTTTCCAACTTAAACAATTCTATGATTCTATAAATATACTTACCTTTCACATGTAAGTGGCAAGAAGTGCTGACACTCCCAGCCTTATTGGTAGCAGTGCAGGTAAATCTTCCACTATCCTCTGCAAAGGCTTCACGAATCACAAGGCGAGCAAGTCCTGCTTTGAAAGTGATCTGGAAGTCCATTGAGCTCTCAATTTTGTAGTCTTCCCTGTACCATGCCACTGTAGGCTGAGGATGACCGGATATTTGGCACTCCAGAGTGACAGACTCACCTTCAGTCACAGTCTTATTTTTGAGGCCCTGTATGATAAAAAATAAGTATCACAGTCAGTATACATTTTCAATAATAAACAGATACTTAAATATTTAAAACCTATTTGAATGGAAAATTTAATGTCTAGCTCAAAACAGTGTTCTGTGAAGCAATGTATGCAGGGAAAAAAAAGGAGCATTTTCCAGAGGGAAGTATTTGAAACTGGATTTTAGGATCTCTGAACATTGTTGTCATTAACAAAATTAAAAGGTAGGTTCACATTTATGCAGATAGATCAACCTACTATGTGACATAATCATGAAGAGTCACTACCATAAAAGACATCAAGAAGAGTTTGTATCAGAGATAAATTATATGGCTGAGTAAATCTAATACAAAGTTAAAAAGATTAAATAAAGCCAATTTTTAACGGTTAAGTATTCAGCGATAAAAGTTGGAAAATAGAATGAGTGAAAATCTAGTGTAACCCCCCTAAACTACACACAAATTACTTACTGAGACTAAGGTGGGTGGAGTAGCCGGGATTTCTGCAGGCACAGGAATTCTGGCAGTTTCTGTCACCTAGGTTGTTTAGAGGACAATTAATGAACAAAGTCAAGGATATAAGCAGCATAATTCAAATGAGAAAATAAATCAGGTAATGTGTACTCTTACAAGTCATAGGTAAATATCAGGTCCTTAGAAGGATTTATGTAAACCAATGAAAAGATAGAAGGCAGCAGAATGCTTTAAATGTGGAAAATTGCAATTAGAAAACAGCAAAAAAGTGAGGCTATTCTATATTTTTAAAATGAAAGTCAGTCAAAACAACATAATTTTGCCTAAAAACATACCTTTGCTTCACCTTCTTTATGCAGCATCAAGTGTTCTGTCCGCACTGCTTCACTTTTAATGCTTGTCTCCTTTTTAGTCTCAACATCGTAGTGACCCTTATACGTCTCAGCAGCCTCTCCAAAGGGAAACTGTGGAGGGGCAACTGGCTCTGCTTTTGTCCTGACTTCATGAGGCTTTAGCTGAGGTGGTTTCACAGGCTTGGTGATCTTTTGCGCGGCAGAAGTAGCTGATAACTCTTTCTCCAGAGTAGCCATGGCAGATCCAGCTATTGAAACCTAAGGAACAGAAGAGAAAGAGTTAGAGCTTTGTTGTTGTCTCATTTTCAAGGGAGAGAGTGGATTTCTTGAGCAGATTGCATATGCAGCAGTTGCTTCCTTAGTTACTTGGTTTTGACACTGCGAAACCTATATGTAAAAAAAGAGTATTAGATTGCAGTAGTAGAACACCAGAGATATAATATCCTTGTATTATTTTTGATCTAACATTTAAATATTTTCTTTTTCACTTTAGAATTTGATCTTTAAATGGTCAAGAAGCTCTTAAGTGCAGCACAAGAAATGTTCTCTCAATTTATTCACTTGAAGCCTTAGATTTCCATTTAATCAGTCTAATACTGAAACTAATAAGAATACTATTAATTACATAACTTCCAGTGATTAAAATAACTAGAGAAATTTCAAAATCTTATTATAGGTGAAATAGCTTTTTGTAAAATGCATAAATGTTTAATAAAAATATTATAACAGTGTTTACTTATGTTTGGAGGAAAATAATTTTTAAATTCCAGGTGAAGAGAGAAAGTATGCTTGAATGAGAAAATTAATTAGCTGGGAAATTTTAATATTATGTAAAGGAGTCAAACGGAAGAATGGAAAGAATAACATTAAAAAGGGATGGTGTCATACTATGTAGTCAGTCTAGATTTTTTCTATTTAAAAAATTAGCTTAGTATGTATTAATTAGCAAGGAAGAAAAAAGCAGTGTGCAAGTGAACTGATGCACAAAATAAGATTAAAGAGGGATACTTCTGCTCTTTAAAAAACATAACTTGGATGACAAATATCTACAATTTCATTATATGTCATGAAGTACTGAAGCTGCATCCTTGAACAGTTTATAAGATTAGTTAAAAAACTAATAAAAACAACAAATTGTATTTTAGCAATTCATTTGTCTGTTTATAGCAGTGTTCTTTAATAGTCAAACAAGCCAACAAAAATAGCTGTAAGGAGCATACAGCTCTTCCTCTTGGGGAAGCACCACACTGGAGTGTGAGAGGAAAAGCCAGATGGAATGGGCGACCTACTGGCTATTGAAAATGAGCATATTCCTCTTGGATACAACTTCAGCTTACCTCATATGTATGATCTGGTTTAGGAACAGCAACTCTGGAGACGGTGAAGTGAGGACTTGCTGTGCGAGGTCGCGGGGGTTCAACATGAATTGTTTTCTCAATTTCTGTTGTTCTTTTTATCTACACAAAATAATGAAAAAAGTTGTTGAAAGTCATGCCGTTCTTTAAACTGAAACAGATTTCACTGGGACATAGATTCTGGAAAAGAATGTAATATAAAAATAGAGTCTAACCTCTTTTGATATATGAACTTCCTGCTTTTCAGGAGCTGATACATGTTTCTCAGGAGGAACATAGACCGTTTTAACTTCCTTAGTGACAACGTGACGATCTGCTGGGGCCTTAGAAATGTGGTCTGTTACAGTGTGCTCTTTATAACCATATTCCAAAGTTTTCTGCTTTATGTAAGCTTCATCTGCTTGTTCTGGTTGCCAGGGTGATCGAACACGTGCCTGATCAACTGCTGCAACGACTGTAGCTACAGCTTCAGCCTTTTTTCCAGCTTGAGTCTACAAATAACATTGGCAGAATTTGTATACGCATTCATCATTATTTTGAAAACTTGCATACATGAAAAATAGTTATAATGCTCAGTATGTTCCATAGAGAGGGTGTATGGTTATGCAAAAGCAACGATGAAAAGATCAAAAGTATGCACCTGTAAATACACTTAAGAATCAGTAGATTCAAATGTATACATGTTCTCTAAGAGCTATCTCTTCACATTCAGAATATATCTATGCTTCTGCATTTTATACATGTCAATATTTGTCTGCAAGCCCAATTTTAATACTTTACAGCCACATTTGTGTCCACTTGTCTAAGGGTATGGAGGTATGTAAATATGCACATAGTTTTAAAATATGCTTATCAGCTTCACATAACTCCTGCAAACGTAAAAAATGCATCTAACATCTGATGTGAATGTATTTATTAAGAAACAGACCAATAACAATTTTTAAAGCAGGTGTATCTCTTAATTCAGTGCTGATCTATTTTAAAGGATTTTTCAAAAGAAGAGGGACTGAGATGTCTGATGATTTGGAAATGATGCTTTTGTATCAGGACTTGTATTTGTTTCTAATCACTCATAAATACTGTCAGCTTCTGTGTTACCAGGGTCCAAAATTCTGCCCAGACAGTCAACAGTAGATAACAGGGTGACTACTACTAGTGTTTACTATTACTGTCATAACTGATCTGGATGTAGCAACAGAGCATATGATATGTATGCCTTGTAAATGGGAAAAAAACCTTAATAGATAACTGCATACTGATTTTAAAACCATTATCAGCTTAAACTAAAATTACTTAGGTGAGGCCAAAATGTGATCATTTCCAGAGATTTTGTTTTCTTGTTAAAGTACTGTTTAGGTAGCAGTGACCTCTTATTCAGTATCACTGTCAATTTCAAAAAAATTGTTTATACTGACTTGAAATTGGCCCTAAATTTACATCATCTGACAAGGGACTGAAATTGCTTAGCAGTCTGACTCCTCTGAGTGAGTTTTATATGTTTGCTCATTTACTTATATTTTGTAGGAGTATTTTATGAATGTACTACACTGTAGATTTTAAATAACAGCTGCTGGCAACTCTGCTACTCTTCCACATATAAGAGTTCCTGGCTGTATTGTACATCTTTCCTACTTTAGGAGTCCTATGGGAACAATGCAGTGCCAACAAGTGTCTAATGGTCATAAGTAACAAACTGGATAGACCCGAATGGATGTTAAAATTTATATTGTACAAAAACCAATTCAAACCTCAATAAAGAGAAGTTGTTTCATCTGACAACCACACAGTTACAAGGAATCATCGGGTAGAAAAAAAGGTTGCAGAGTTAGAAATTTGAACATTACTTAAAAGCCACTGATATAGATGAGACTGTCACAGAGAAATCAGAGTATAGCCTAAAGCATGACATTTCTAAGCAGGATGGGATATAAACCACTTCAGCGCTAGAAACTTCATCATATTGACTCTGTTACTTGACAATCAACCCACTTAATGGGTATGTTTTCAGGAATTAATTTGAGAGCATTCTTTGTACCAAAGTAGTTCTTAAAAGGTGAGGTTTGCAGATAAACCAAATTATAACAGTTCATTGGCTGTAATTTCTTCTCCAGTTCTGGACACTGTGACTGGTGCTTTTTTTTTAGCAATGGCAACCATTTTTGGAACTAGAGTAGGTTTCTCAGCTTCCTCTTTAATCTTTTTTTTACAGCAGAAATAGAAGTTTCAGTTGCACTCAGTTTTGAAAGATACTTGAACAACATTTTGAAAAGGGAACAGGGAAGGAGAATTGAAGGGTTAAATCCTTGTGCACTGCACACATCTCTGTGTTATATGTATATTGATAAGTATTGTTATACCCTCGCACCTATTTAAATAAAAGTATTGACTAAAAAGAAAAAAAAGTTAAAATTCTTTTCAAGAGTCAGTCAGTCCATTCCAAACATCAGTCAGAAGATAATTATGAGCATCCTATTAACGAAAACAAGAGAGGAAGATCAAGGTGAAATAATTTAGTCTAATTAGCAGTAGGTAGTAGGTAGGTAGTAGTAGTAGGTCTAAGAGTTTGTAAGTGGAATAATCTTAGAAAAAAATGAGCCAGAAATGTAGAGTTAGTATTTTTTGAGGAAAATATGAGGTTTGTAAAGAAGAAAGGATAAAACCCAAATATGGTTATGACAGTGCTATTCACCTTTTCATGTGTTATGCTCACTTGTTCTTGTTTGGTGGCAACTCTTTCTTTACTTTTCGATATTATGACCGGTGGTTTAGGTTTATCAGTAGTAATTACTACCTTAGGTACAGAAGGTTTCATATCTTCCTTTCTTATCTATTTTTTATGGTAAAGAAAAATAATAGTAATTGATTATGCCTGTTGTCAAGATTACACAAGTTTTTTGGAAAGCAGGATAATGTTTCTAAATGTATATCAAGAAGAGAAAAACATGTCTTCAGAATTTGTAACCAAGTTAGAGCCCGTCATATGCTGAGAGAAGTTCATGCAAAGTCATTAATATATTACATTACTTTTTATTTGAATGAGAGAAGATTCTTTGTACTTCCTAGTTTGTGGTATATCATTATGTTTTGTAGAAACCGTTTGCATAGAAATTAGTACTATTGACTTAATAGCTATCCCCATCATTTGAGTGGTTCCACAATATGGTCTAACAGATGTATTCAACCCTCACACAAACATGAATTTCACTAAATAAAACTCCACACTATGTATCATAGCATGAAAAATAACCTTTAAAATTTATATTCAGAAATCTACCTCCAGAGATGAATTTGTCATTAAGCATCAGATGAAATTCTGTGTAACATGGCAATAAAAGCCCTAATGATCAAAGATCTGTAAGAAGGGCAGCTGCACTCCTCTGCAGACAGAGCTGCTATGAGGTCAGGAGAACTGGACCTGAAGAGATTTTGGTCTGAAATACCTTGTTCTATAAATTTTTTGTTTAGTAATCTTCTCTTAGTAAAGAAGGACAGTAAAGTTATGTAACATTTTATAAACCAGAGTATCACAGTGAACTAAACATTGTAACATTTCTTTACCTGTTCATGAGCAATGTGCACTTGCTCATGTCTGGTAGATATTTCTTCTCTAGCTCTTGTTATTCTTTCCTGTTCTTTGGCTTTGTCTGTGGCAATTATTACTTTAGGTACTGGAGTTTTCTCTGGTTCTTTTCGAACCTGGACATTTACAAATAAAGAACTTTAAGTTATATTTTATTTTAAAATATAAAGTACGGGATTTTCAATATATTTGGAAAAGAGCATAGAAATTAAAGGGAGCAAAGATATCAAACTGTATTTTGAAATCATCTAGTCTGGAAACAATAATAACGACACAAACGGACTTTGTATAAAACATTTAACATAAAAATAATAAAACATTCCACAAATGCTTGCTTTGCTACTTAAAGCAGTACTAAAATAAATTGGCTCAGAGAAAAACTGTCCTGCATTATAATTGCTTTGGGAAAGTGTAGGATATTAAAAATAAGTTTTAGGAAACTTTCCATTTGACAAGACTTCAAATGCCAAGTTCAGATTAATGCCCAGGTGGATTCTGTTTCTCAGTGCTTCAAAGAGAGGTTACACTTTCTTCTTCATGCATTTCTACGATAATGCAAATGTAACACTCTCTATAAAAGCTGTTCTTCCATGAAATCACATTTTTCTGATAAAACAATGCTAAAATAATCTAAATTCAAATCACTCATCGGTGTTTTAAAAACTGAGTTCAATGCAGAATGAGTTTTTCCTCCTTTTTTCAGACCCACTGTGCTTCCAACAAACAAAGCAGATTACAAATGGCAAGCTTAGAGACAAAATCCAAACACACCCCCCAAAAACAAAATTTAAGAGCTAGTTTCTACATGTCAATTCTTTAAATGATCAAGAACACTATCCAGTAAATTACCATATAATATATGAAAAAAATGAGGTTTGTCTAGATTAATGTTTTGCAACTTCATCTGTCACATTCTTAGGTATAAATAATGGAAGTGAAATAAAAAAGGAAAGACAGTAATCATAGATAAGTGACAGGAAAATGATAGCACTGTAAACTGGAAGAGTGAACAAATATAAAAGGGACAAGTAATAACGGTATCTCATTTGTCTTGTTCATAGCCTTGTCTTTTGTATGAGATATCAGATTTTTGAACAAGATAGGGTGTAACAATCAGAGGTAAAATCTATATTCACCTTTTCAGGAGAGATGTGCCTTTGTTCTTGTGAAGTGACAATTTCTTCTCTAGTTCTCGATATCACAGTTTGTTTTGTGGCTTTATCACTGGTAACTACTACCATTGCCTCCTTTTTCATCTGATTTTTATAGCAACAAACAAAAAAAAACCCAAAGCCTTAAAACTCATTTTAAAAAATTGATCATCAAAATAAGAAGAGAAGGAAAAATAAGAGAGAAGTGAGGAAAAATACTAAAGGAGAATTATTTTTTTCCTAGTGGGGAAATTATAAATGAGATATTAGAGAAAAAAATTCATCATTGTAAGAATAATGTTAGAGAATAAATAAGAAAACACAATAGAGGATCACTTTCAGAGAAAGCATCCTTAAACTTTAAAAGAGTAATTAGTTCAATCCTGTTATGATGGAATGGTGTAAGTGAACCTGAGCATTCCTTTACAGTCTAGGTGTTCTAGATGAGTATGCATGCTTTTGCAGTGCACTGGGTAATAACTTGTTAATTCCTCACAGTGAATCATGCCTTGTTTGGATGTTGGATGAAGGGATAAAGAGAAACCATAGAATGTCTGTGCTCTATTTCTACCTGCTCATGAACAGGCTGAACGTGGACTGCAGTCATTGCTGTCCTTTTAGCAGTTTGCTCTACAACACCTGGAGCTGGTTCTCTCACCATGGCTTGATCCACAGCAGCAACAACCGTAGCAATAGCTGCTGTTTTTTCACTGTCCTTTCTCACCTATATTAGTCACATCAAAAGACATTTTTTCATATTTTGCATACATTCAGAAGAAGCACAAAACAATGTTGACAGAGACAGAGACAGAATGTCGCAAAGAAGCATTTCCATATCTGCGGCAGAACTCTCTCAACAGCAGATGCACACATGTTTTTAGACACAGCCTCTCAGACTCCATTTAGCAGATCTGTCCAGCAGTGGTGAGACCCCACATAAAACATAAACAGTGTTTTTTCCAGAAACAGACTTTACCTCTCTAGCACCAATGGCCACCTCGCCAGCAGTAGCACCAGCAACGGTAACTTGTTCTTGGACCCCATATCTTCCCTCCCATCTTTCTTCAGTCACTTGGGTAGTGCTTGTAGATACTCTTGTTTCCTTCATCTGGGCTTCCATGGTTGCAGTATATCCTTCCTGCTTCCAAGGAGGAAGGACATCAGCCCCAGCTGTAGTTACTACATGTGGTTTGCGGATTGGAGATGGAGATTTCACTGGTCTAATAGGTGAGGTGGAAATTCTCCCAGCAGGAGAAACTGATCTATTGAAAAAAATAGAGCATTAATATCATTAAGCTACTGCCACAGAGTGATAACTGTGTAAACAACTTCAGCCTGAACTTGAACTCACTCCCCAATTAGGGTATCTTCGATAATGTGTAGTTTGATTTTAAGAAAGGTTTTTGAGAGGTTTTACTTGTAAATTACATTAACTTGTTTTTAACACTATGACTAATGTGTGTTTTTGTCATTCTCATAACTGCAACGTCTTTGTAGTAGATTAGTTTCCAAAAAGAAATAAGAACAAGTGGTAAAAGAAATTTCACTCAACCAAATATATTTGAAATATATTTGAAATACATCATAGTTTTGCATTTGCTCTATCCTGATTCTCCTAACAGAAATAATATAAAAGTCTCACAGGCTGTAAATACTACATAATACATTCATGGTCCAGTCTCTGTAGAGAGACAAAATAATAATTGTAACCAATCTTTATAAAAATGTCATGTGGCAACCACCTAGCAAAACAACTGGATGTACTCCTGTCCTACATCTTATTTTCATGTATTACCCATATATGTACTCATAATTCAGGCAAGTTTCGTATCAGTGCCCATATTATTTCCCACACTTACATTTACAAATCTCAGACACAATTATTGATAGCCACTTGGAAAGTGCTAGTTTCTAAATTTTAATATTCCAAAAATTCAATCCGAATCCTAGCAGACAGTTTTAAAGCATTTTCCAAAATTCTTAAACAGGTTTTCTAACTTAGAATTTCTTTGAGTGGAATTTTGTGTGCTGTATTTCCAAGAGAACATTAGCAAATAGCAAAGTAGGGGGCAGCAGCATCATATTAATTTTTAGATTTTTTTTTTTCTAATGTGCTGTATGTTGAAAAGGGGTCTGACTAGCAAGAGAGGACAAGCTGCTAGTTCCATATGTGCTCTAGATGGCACTATTGAATTCTTTTTTCATGTATGCAGTTTGTTAGTTACTGCTAGTTGCTATCGATCTGTTTATTCCTGTCTTTGCAAGTTACTCTCTGTAGGGCAAAATTCACCAGCACACCCAGCTCTGGCAACTTAAATGGAGCTCTTCTGAGCACTCAGCTTGGAGACATTCCTCCCATGATGCTGGTGCTTCAGAATACTGTAACAACAAGACTTTCAAAACACTCTTCTCTTTACCTGCCCCTCAGCACAGACCTCATGGGGTCTCCCAGACCACAAGTCTTGCTCTTCAAATCACTCACTTTCCCTCTCTAGACCCTCTACACAGCAGAGCTAAACTTCATTTTTCCATAACCACATTTAGCTTGACTACCTTCAAAACATTGTTTCTGTAGTTATTACCAGCACATATATGGAACATGAGCTCAAATTTTTTTACATATCCTTTCATTCTGTTTGCCACTCATCAGTGTCATTGCTCTTTTCTCTGTTCATCTAAAATAATCAAAGGCCAACTGCTCTACTGTTTTCTTCTCTTGCATCATGAAATGGAGCTGTGAGTGCTACTTTGGCTCTGTGTAGAGCAATCAAATGGGATTTTCTACAACAGGGGATAGAAGTCTACACAGGAGGCACGCACTTCTATAGCAGTGGCAAATATAGCACATTACAGCTCGCCATCAAAATAAACCCAGTCAGTAATAGGTCGGTGCATTCTTTCATTTTATGCTATGCTCTCATTCTACAGCATTACTGCTATATGTGAAACTGATTCCAAAAGCAGTATTGCCCAGAAGAATAGTAATTTTACCTTACTGGTGAGGGTGTTGGTGCTCTGACGTGTCTTACGGGTGATGGTGATTGTCTAACGGGTGATGGTGATTGCTGTCGTGCCATTTGTGCTTTTGCAGCAGTTGTTGGTGTTGGTGATTTTGATGTAGGTCTAGGAGGCATTCGTGGAGGTGCCTTGTGTGGGAGCTGTTGGGTTGTTGCACCTTCTACAACCATTTCAACGCTTGTAAGTGATCTGGCATCAAAGTGGGCTTCAGTCTTCTACAATGAAAAGTAAGAAAAAGAAAACTAGGGTGAGGTACTGTAGAAGTAATCCTCCACATTTTAGCCATACCTGCTTTGTTTTTGAAAGTTATACCTTTTCAATTCTGGCTTGTCTTGTTTGTGAAATCTGAGCAGTCGAAACAATTGTCTTTGTCTTTTTAGCAGGAACGGCTTCTTCCTCGCCTTTTGAAAGAGAAAACATGGTCAGAAGAATTGGATATGGCAACAATCATATATCAACAGTTGGAGAAAAAAGTGAATGGTCAACTTAAATTATATAAAAAATTATATATACAACAGAAAAATAATTAAGCAACCATCTGTTTTGCCTTCAATATCTACAGACAGATAAATGTGAAAACAGTTGAAACAATATTACTGCATTACCAATTCATTAGTTAAAAAAAAGTCAAACAAAGCAAAACAAAATGCATTCATTGTAGATTCTTCATACCAGTCCTGGATCTAAAATGATTAGAGAGTCTCTAAGCCTGACTGAGGTGAAATCCAAGCAAGACTGCTCTGAGTAGCAGGATTCCCTGCTACAATTCTCTAAGAACTGTCTTCATCCTTACCAGCCTCATTTGCAAGACCATGTACAGTTATGCAGTCTAATACATCTATTCTATCAAAGCCAGCTTACAAATAAATCTTTGAGAGATTTTCAGACCAAAATGAGAACAACTCAAGTTATCCCACACTTTTTTCCATCAACTATATCCTCCACTTAAAGAAGACCCATTCTGAAGAAAAGGTCCTTTTAAATCTCAGACAAAAATCTTTGGCAAATTTCATCAAAGACACCGCTTTTTTCACAGCAAGTTAATAACTTTTGAAAAAGAAATTATAAATTAACTTGTTGATATAACTGCAATGAAGTGGTGCATATTGCGCCACTACAATTAATGCTCTGATTTTCATGGCCTGCAACTTCAGCTCTGTTACCTTGAATTAGCAATTCAGCTGTTGAAGTAGCACGTCCCACATTATTTGTGGCATTTACGGAATAGGTGCCGGAGTCTTCAGGATATGCTTCTGCAATTATTAAGCTGTAAAGGTCTCCTTCTTGTAAAATTTTAAAATCGGGGGAACTTTTTATTTCTACTCCATCCCGATAGAACTTCACCACAGGTGTAGGGATTCCAGTCACTCTCACGTCAAGTCGAACTTGACTTCCCTGTCTTGCAGTCATGCTCTGTAGTCGTTGTGAGAAGTTTGGTGGTGCTGTTCCAGCTGCATTTTTATTGAAGAATTAAACACAAAAACAATGCTGTCTGTTAAAAAGAACTGCAAGTAACTAGATACTTTCATTACTAGAAGTGCATGAGGTCTATTTCTTCTTCACATGCTACTGATAGTACCTTCTGAAACATTCAAAACATTAGGAGTTGATATGCCAAAACGCAAACACCCCTAGCTTTATTCAAGAATTTAAAATTTCTGATTATACCTATGATTGCAAATGTTTCTAAAAATACAGATGCATTGTTTGTAATCATAGGCATTAAGCATAGTCTCTTTGTATGGCCCTTTATGTGACTTATTCTGTTAAATATAATTGATACCATTAGATATCTTTAATGGCTCCATCTTGCAGAACTTTGCCCTCTCTTTTACGAGCAATTTCAATGTAGCCAGTATGACAGACCACAGGAGCAGAGGTATAAGGGCTGAGCCAGAAGCTTGTGATTAAGAATAAGAGATCAAGATTAAACTTTATACAGCTAAAATGTAAAGGACACTGTTAG
Source organism: Eulacestoma nigropectus (assembly GCA_013397775.1). Lineage (NCBI taxonomy): Eukaryota > Metazoa > Chordata > Aves > Passeriformes > Eulacestoma > Eulacestoma nigropectus. The sequence goes on from VZTE01006496.1 coordinate 404,320, forward strand.
ACATTACTGGTGAGTGCACATGTTGAATTCTAGACTGCTTTAGGAAAAGGAATGAGGTTTGTTATTTTTTTTGCTGATCATGTACTTGAAATCTGAACTATTTCATTATGTGTTGCTTTTCTATCTCTCTCTCACACTGCTAGCAGGCAGAGGTGTCCTTCTTTAGCTGCTGTGTACCTGTGACAAGTAGCTCAGCAGTACTAGTCGCTTGCCCAGATCCATTGGTGGCTTGGACAGTGTATCTTCCACTGTTGGCTTCTGTCACGGTGGGGATCACCAGTTTAGCGCGGCCATCACTAAACGAGATCTGCACACCGGGCAGAGTTGCAGCAGAGAGAACCTGGCCATCCCGATACCAGCTCACCTCAGGAACTGGGAAACCTACAGAGAAAGGGGGACAAACGGAGATTAAGACATTGTGCAGTGCCAGATATAAAAATTTACCAGAATACACACTCATCTATACAGTTACAGTGGAGCACAATGCCATAGGCATGAAAATGTCCAGTGGCAAAGGAATTTATTTTTAGAAGGGTCTCTAAAATGCACAGAGCAATAGGGCAGCTGCACCGGCTACTCTACTTAGGAAATCACTTGAATAATGAGAAGACTGTAGTGTTTGGCAATCCTATTAAGAAATAGATGTTCATTAAAATCATGATGGTGATGAATTAATTTATGTGAGGTATTTTTAAAATTTATTTGCTAGTATCTAAGTAGGATTTGTTATTGCTAGCATATTTATCCAGTCCAATAGTCTGGAGATAATGTAAAGATCAGTACTTTCAACCAAATGAAGCATTTGTTCTAACACCACCATGGCTTTAGAAAGTGAAGTGACAGAAAAAGTGACTGCTGTAGACATTAAAATCAAATGCTAGCAAAGTTTTGGGGGTTTTAATTTCTCTTTCTGGAATTTTTTGAGTTTGATCAACAGCACTCATCTGGAATCAACTGTTGTTCAAATACATTATTCTTTTGTTGTCAGAGTCATAAGCAAGGGTCTTTTGGTCAGAAAAATTCCAATTGTACCTGCAGCTGATTTTTGGTTTTAAACTGTCGTTTTAGATTCCCTACGGAAATTCTCTTCCCAGAAGCTCTACTCAGCCAAATTTATTGAGCAACTTAAATCCATTTGATGAACAAGTAAAATTCTTATATGAGCCACATAAGGAGAACAGGTAATTTAAGGAGATGGTTCCAGCTCAAAGTCTTTTTTGTAGTCATAGAACATAATTTTTAGAAATTAAAATCCCTGCAAATTCACTTCATGTACATCTCCACTCAACCCAAATCACCAGTTGTGCTGCACGGGGGCTCAGGATTGACATCTGAGATTGCATTTATAGATGAATTAATTTTCCCAGTTCTTATCTCTGTGGTTTGGAAAACCCCAAGTGCACAGAATTCTGATTCCTTTCTAGAGTATCCTGCCTATAAACCGAATAAATTATTAGGGATTTTAATGTGCCAGGAAAATGACTGTGTGAGACTAAAGTGAAAGAGAAGCTGAGATATGTAGATTGAAGCTTTTACTGGTTGACTACAGTCCCATTAGACTTGGTTACGAAAGTTTAAAATCTTTCTCACAGTAAAGCAGTGATATTTAGAGAAATGTAAAACAGAAACTTGCACACAGAGAATGTGGACAGTTTTAGGGAGGAAGAGAAATCAAAACGGTAGAAGTACATTTAAGCATTGTTAATTTCACAGATGGAAGTTATCAAACAGTTCTAATGGGATGTTATAATTCAATTTTGTGCTATTGGTGTAGGGCAACTCAGGCATTATCATCATAAACATAGAGTATATAACAGACCCCAGAGATTTCATTCAGAGCTATGTGTCTTCAATATTTGCAAAAATTAGTTTAAAAATGTTTTAAGGAAGGCAACCCCCCTCAAAACTATGTCCTCAATATTGAATTTACTATGTCCTCAATAGTGGATTTCTTGAAACATTGTCAAAAGTTCTATTTTCTTGTGGTGGTATTATATGATGATTAGTAAACATGGGAGATTCTGTGGCAGGTTGAAAAAGGTCTGCATTTTTAAAATGGAGTATATTTTGGTGTCTCAAACTGCTATGTACAAGAGATCCAAAGCTAAAAGCCGTTTTAAAAATCTGAGCCCAAGTTTATATCAAAAACTCGACCTCACAAGTTTATTAGCACTCTGCTAGTCTGATGTCACAGAGCTAGGTAAGATCTAACCCAGATTAAAGATAAATGTGCCTGGTCTACATGGAGTAGAGGTTTACTTCTACATGTCCCAAATGACACTATGATTTGTCTATTAATTATTAGGACAATCTTTTTTCATTTTAAAACTGTCCTTGAAGCTTTTTGAACTTTAATGCCAAAAAGAAGAAAATTGACCTGAAGTGCCTCAAATTCACCACTTAAGTAACTGTATTCGATAAGATTCTCCTGACAATGATGTGAGAGGAACTGCCAACTTGCATATGAACTGTGTGCTGCTTTCAAAAATGAGCACTACGTAAAGGCTGTCTTGCACTGGGTAATACCTGAAAATGCCAGTTCAAAAAAAGGTAAGCAGGGTACCATTTAATTCTTTATGAAAATATTCAGACTTGATCAGTACTGTGGAGACATGAGTGTTGGCACAGTTCTAATGCCAGCAACACTTCTGACTTTCTTGTCTCATGACTCCTCAGTCACTGGTGACCCAGTAGGACTCCCCCTGTGACGATGTCCTGCCTGCTCTGGCATTTGCTGCTTTTAATAACAGGGCTTGTGTGTTCTGTGCTTTCTGTTACATGATGGGTATACTCACCTGATATCAACCCTTTGTAATATGACACTTAATTCACAGTCTAATACAACAGCACAATTCATTTGTTCTAGTTTATACACAGCAAAATTGCATCTCAGGTGGTTGCTAAACTCTTCTTGATACCCTTAGATTAACTGAGCTCTTAATGTTTGAACTGTAGCTCTGTATTAATACTTGACTTGTATATAAAGGAGCAGTGTTATTAGAGACAGAGAAAAATTCTGAATTTCAAATGCACAATAATTCATTACAGATAGAAAGGGCAGACGTTACAGCAGGATAAAGCTCTGTAGTCCTTTATTTATGCTATTAGTTATAGTAAAAAAACCTGTCCTGTTTTTTATGCTGTAGAAAAACTAAATGCCAAGCCACCGTCAGTTCTTTCAACCTTGGTGGATGTTTTTAGGGCAGGAAAGACATACCAGAATCTCACAATGTGAAAAAAAACTAACAAGAGGTTAACTTGCAAGATATTTGAGACTAACATAGAAATACAGCATATGCTATTAGAAAAACTGCTGTATCTTCACTCAGTAAGAAATCAAGTTCCCCTCCCAAGTACTCCATATTATCACATAAATGAAATTAGTCAAAATCACACATTGAATAATAATATTAGCATCCTAACTTTTTCTCATGATATATTTAGGTATTCATAATAATAATAAATATTGTAATCATCAGTGGAGAAAAATTTCACAGAAAATTTACAGTGTAGAAGCAAGAAGAGAAAATCAGGGCAATTAATTGAAGAGTAAGGGCCAAATAATAGAATATGGCATGAAAAAATATCATGGATGTAGACTGCAAGACATGTTCAAACACCTTTTGTGAGCCAGTGTCATGCAAAGGGACTAATGGATGAAATACACGGACCGTAGATGTCAGAGATCTTTATAGTTGCACAGATCATGTGTTTGCACCTGTCAGAGAGCATCTGAGTAGTGCTTTATGGTATGTGGATCATCACATTGCTAATGCCTGTAAGACAATATAATTCCACCAGCAGGAACACATGTCATTTCTCCTTAGTCACTGCCGAGGTCAGAGACACTCTTAGAACAGGGTGTTGGATCTCTGGTAACGTTATCTCAGGGATTTGCATGCTTTTCACAAGATAGGGTGTTTTAGTAGCATGTGGACTGGAGAAATCAAGCATCCTTTAAACTGTGTGGCATCTTTAAATTGGATAGACAACATAAATTATATTAATCCAGCCTTGTGCTACCACTGTGATCACCAGACACATCTATTATTTAGCACACTAGGGTTTTCTACCCTCTTCAGTGGCCAGGTCGGCCTACATTTTGTGCTTCTAATCTCTCTCCTAGAACTCTGGAATAAAGTAAACTTAAGGGCACAGAAAGTAGAAATACATCTTAGTTAGAGTAAAGTTTAGCAAAAGGTCTTGGAAGAGCTAGCATAAACTCTGTTTTTTGCACCCTGACTTTTAATTCTGTCAAGTCATCATCCAAATGAGATTATTCTGTCCGCAGCCACATGAAGTTCCCTCATTAGCACAGTGTGTATTTTTACATATATACATTTAAAGGTATTTCCCTCCAGTTTTGATGGTTCTAACATACATGAGAGTCAGACGCCAGTGGCATGGCAGGACAATTGGCTACTGCTTGGGCAGCTGTGTAACTTTGTGCAGTATGTTTGCGGATATTTGACAGCACCTCACAATGCTGATCTGCACTGTATGATACAGATATATATGCATATTTCAGGACTCATTTTACCCATTCATATCAGATTATGATCTATGAAAAGTGTCATCATTTTTCATTAGAAAAGAAATTAGTGATAAACAATAGCAAATCTTGGAAGAATGAATCAAAATCTTACCACTAATATGAGCCTCAAAGGTTGCGGCACTACCCTCCAGTGCCACAACACTTTGTAATGGCTGTGTGAATGTTGGTGCTTTTGTCGTCATCTTTACAGGCACTCTGCAAGCAAAAAAACCCCATTATTAGATATCAATGGTGAAAATGTTATTATATGCACACACTTCTTGCAAGATTTTAAGAATATTTGTAATTATTCTCTGAACAATTTACTCTTCTCAGTTTTAAATCAGAATGACCTGTTGAAATGTAAAGACTGTGGGTTTTGACAAAGTCGTACAGCAAATTACTCTTGCAGCGTGCTTGGCTGAGCTGGATGGGAAACCATTATATTTAGTGGAGGTGTGCTTTGGCATTGCAAGTATGCAGCAGGAGACAAAATTCTGTTTGACTCACTGTGAATGACCTTCCACAGGTCATTTGGCCTGCCTCTCTTTGTCTATTAACTTTTTTATCTTATGAGAAAATAATTTTCTTGTATAATTTTTTAAAATATTTTGCTGGTACAAAGTATTTGCATTCTGCAATGAGAAGACAACTAGGTCACTAAGTAGCAATTGAAAAAAATGTGAAGGTCTACAATGTATTTAGCTTAATGATTAGCAAAATGCCATGAGACTCTATTTTAAAAGCACTCTGTAAGTAGTGAATAATGTCACTTTACAGAAGCATATTGGTATTAAAGATGCAGATAAAATTCTCCTCTTTCTTAGAGAGTATCTCAGTGGAATTTTGAATATGGGAAGACAGCCACCTTCGAAATGTGAGCTAGGGTATAAGGTAGCCACTGACACTGATGGCTTGAACAACTGCAAAGCCATGTGAAATCTGAAAGAAAGTTTGCTTTCTCTTGCTATGCTACAAGATCCTACTTTGAAATAACACACTGCCACTAAAAAAGCTTGCATGTCGATATTTTATATTTGTATGACCTATTTATTTACTGATTTTGAATTGTGCAGTTTTAAAAAATGCAGCTAGTGTCTTCTTAATATTACCAGACATCCATTAAAATTACATTTTTTCTCATCAAAAAATTCCACTGAGAGCATATCAGGTCTCAACAAACAAACTCCACAATTTTTCAAGCCAATCTTACATATTTACTTCAATTTCCTTTGGCTTTTGTGCCTGATTTTGTGACAGTCCCAAACTTAAATTAAAAATGAGAAAGTGAAGCTTCTTTCACTATGAGTCAAGATTATTCTACCTCTCACAGGGGTGAAAATTCTTCATTACATGAGTTCCTTCATAGAAATCAGGGCCTGATTCATACATGCAATAAGTGCATAAGAGCAGAACTGGATACTGTACTGGGATTTTCAGGTTCAGTAACAACTATGTTTTGAAGCTCAGTTAAAATAAATGGAAATGATTTTACAATACAATTAAACATTATGAAAGCTTGTATATATGTGTAGTTTGCAGAATAGATCAGAAATAATTTAATTAAGTAGAACTATCATTGAGTTCCCACAAAGTTTATATATTCCATTGTCCAAGCAAATTCTGGTGATGAACATCTGATCTTATAAGGCTTCTTGTATAATTAGAATTGAAAGTATGCATCTAAAATGTCATGTTCCAGAAATAACCTTCACAGCCGTGAATGACAGCAGACAAGTGCTCCAGAGCTGCCATGTAACTGATACTTTAGCAGTTGTTTCCCTTAAAAAGTCATCAGCGCTTAGCTGATACCATATGCATTTTATCAGAGCTATTCTTGGAGCTTCTCAGTTTATCTCTCAGTAGCATAACCTTGAACACTCCTAACAGAAAGGAGTTTTTAAGTTAAGCACATGTTTCCATGCACTTTTAAAATCTTAATTTATGTAGTCTTTAGCAATAAAATACACTGGAAAAAACCTTTTTTGCTGAGAGTTATCAAAGCTTACTCCAGAAATTAAGGACATAATCTTGACAGAGAATTTAAGTGTTTCATGTCTATAGTCTGAAACCTATACCCCCCTTTGAGCAAATTTACAAAGAATAGATTGTATCAGGGTTATTAATGACTGATAAAACCCTTATTACACCAGCAGAAACATGCTACTAACCTGATCTCTCAAAGTGCCTGCAAGAGTGGGCTAAGCCCAACGAAATCTTCTTGAACGACGTCCTTATCCAGAGTAAGATTTTTTTAGACAATCCCAGCATGAGAATTGTAGAGCCTCTAATCATAAAAACAAAACTACACAGTCTTGACAGTGTAGTTTTGTTTTTTTGCAATCCCTACACCCGAGGCGAGGCGGGGAATGCACGACTGCTCAGAAGTGCTAACATAGTTGTTTCGCTTTATATACCCCAGCTCTGCTGACACGTCTGCCTCATCATGTCAGTGCCAGTTCTGATTGGTTTCCCGAAAGAAAGTATCTTGTGAGAGGGGATTCACTCTCTGAAACCATACACCACCTGTTGGTTTTGATTGACAATGCTAATTTTGGAGGCACAAAAGGGATTCACTGAGGAAACCTCAGCCCTTCCAAAGCTTTTGGTTTGTAACTCCATTTAGTTTATAAAGCGCAGTTTACAAGCCATTGCAAATTTCCTAAGTCATAATCACAAGACAAAGAAAGCAATAAAGAAGCATTTTAGCAGGGCATATGGACAAGTCAGAGGTCATCATATCAGTGAGATTTAGTCTTACTTTCTTTCATTATAAAACATCCAAGAAGCCACACCAAATGCATATGTCAATCACCAGACTAAGTAAGTAAGCTGAGCTCAGACAAGTGGCTGCACACTATTAGAATACACTGTTTAAACTTTTTTTTTTGCATAACTTTGAATTCTAAAATTGTGTTTGGTAATATATAGATTTGGTGCTCTAGGGTTGTTTCTGTTTCCTTCACAATTTTTCTGTTGGATGTTCCAAGCAGTTAAGCTTAAAAAACAGTAGCATGCAATGTGCAGAAACAAATTTTGTGAAAGGAAATTGACACAGACAAATACTGCCATTTTTAAAAAAGAAGATTTTAAGTCTAACAGCTTTTTTCTAGACCTGTGTAGGCCTTGTGCAGACCTCAGACCATGGAAGAGAGTGTTGGTTTGCGAACTTCCACTAGCCCAGCTCTGTCACTACGCAGATGACTGTGCCTTTAGAGTGGTTGCTCCTGAAACAGACATCAGAGTTAGAAGACTACTCTTGTTTATGGCTGGTATGGGAGGTGTTTCACCACACCACCTCATCTGCCCATTTCTATCCCTGCCTATCTAGCAAACTCTTTAAGCACATAACTGGTTCATAAGATTACTTACTTAAAATTGCTTGCTTAAAATCAAGCATGTGCTTAGCTGGTTTGGTTAGTGTAGGACTTCAGTCGGTGATTACCAAGTTCCACACTGAAAAAGACCTCCCTGAGAACACCAAGATAAGTAAACACAGGTTGGAGTTTTGTACTATCAGCTGCACTTTTGTTTGAAAACAACCTGAAGGAAACCTCCAGCATGAGAGGCAGAAAATGCCAAGGAAAGAAAGAGTTTCACTGCTATGATTCCTGCAAGGAAGTCTTAATGTTATAGTCTGCAGATATGAAAGAAATAAGAAATGACATATTGCTGTGATCTCATAAAATAACTTCAGAAATTTGATCTGCCCTTTAATTTTCCCATCCCATGAAGTGGCAACTTCATTGCTACTCTTGGCATGCAGCAGTATCAACAGCAACACAAACTGGAGGAACAGTCTCTACACTGGTACTACCTGAACCCTCACAGTGGCTGAAAGAGTACGGTGGCCCATTTTTAATTTCTTGTTGCAAATAGTTTTCAGAGAGCCTAATCACTCTGTACAAGACTGAGTATGACAGCAGATGCAACTCTATGCAATGAGGGGGAGGTCAAGCTAGCTTGCACTAAAAGACATAAAATTTTCAAAGAAACTGGCATAAAGGGTATAAAATTTCTATTTCTAAATAGAGACCTGCTAAATTAGCAGACAGTTGTTTTTCTCTGTAGTTAAACACTTAAATAGTCAATGAAAAATCAAACTTGAAGAAAAACACAGGCTAGTATTTGCAAACTTAAAAAATGCAGCCAGCTTAATGATGATGTCTAAATCAAATAAACAATAAAAAAGTTTATGAACATGTGATAATTTTTAAATGACAGAAATATAAAGCCTGTCGCTTTTGAAGCTATGAGATGGTCAGAAGTTTGTATGTTTCTATTTCCATCAAGCCAACAATGTCTGATAACAATAATGTTACAAGGGAAAAAATTTCCTGCAAACAAATACTTAAACCAAATACATTGTATTTTAAAAAACAAGTTCATTTGTTTTTAACTTTTACGTTTGCTTTTAGTCATCTGTTTCCATTCCAACAAAAGTTTGTACCTTCTCAATTTTTTACTTTGAATACAGAAATGGAATTGAACAGTGGAATATTTATCTCATGTCTTCAAGGAAATAAGAATTATTTATCCCGCATGCCTTCTGTCACATTCATATCACATGACTTCTACATGCTTAGTTTCACATAGTGTACCCACAAGAAAAATCAGAAGGATGACTTCAGTCATACTGCTGGTAAAAATGACGTTATTTCTTTGCTCAAACATCAAACAAAAATCAGATCTAGATAATGACAAAGACTTTTTTGCCAGGAAGATATTTAAATTGGGGATAGTTATGAAAATTTCATCATCTGCTTCAGTCTGCTACTGCTTGAAGTATAAACTATACATTGCCAATGTTAGTATATGTACTACATTGTACACACATTTAAGGAGTATGAGGTGATATTTGACACAGTGTAACATTGTGATGTGGACACCTGCAATCTCTTTTTATGTTTTAATCACTTTGATTAATTGTAATAATCCTAATGACTTGATCAGTGGAGCTGCCTTAATAGGCCCACATGAAGATGTCTTGAAAGCTGAATGCTCTAGTCAGAGCTTAAAGACAAAATTCATTCTTTCTTGAACAATTATAATTTCAAAGTGCCACCTAAACAAGTTTTTACTGTGCTTTTTGAGTGGAATTTCGTAATACTTTTTTTAAAAATTCACAATCTTTACTTTTCTTCACTGTTTGTCAAACACTAGTAGTGTTTTTACTACCAGTGTACTCTGCTGTAGCTGCACAGCCAGTGTAGCACAAATCCTGCTTTCTTTCCTGGTCCCTTAGTCTATCTACAAATGCTAATTTGAAAACTGAGTAGAAAGAATTAATACCTTTCTCATTTCCTTCTCTCCTTCCATTTTTGCTGTCTTCCTTACTTCTTTGTCCCGTTTTTTCCTATACAATAGCTATTATATATCCTTTCATTTACTATTTTCATTTTACCATCTCCTCCAATCAACTATGAGAACCAAGGGAGTCATGAAATAAATAATTTGGTCACTTTACATAAAACTTCTCACTGATAAAATGCTGTCCTAAATCCTTACAGAACTGACAAAACAGAACCCAAAATATATTTATATATTATAGTCTTGCTGAATTTCCAGTTTTCCAAGTATTCTTTAGAAAAAAAATTACTTTCCCTTCTCCTACCCACTTTCTTTCTTTAAACTTAGAAATAACTAAAAAATTCTTAACTGTTAAACCACTAAATCCTAACTTGAAATCAAAACGGATTTCAACCACCTTTATCAACTTCCCTTTCACTGCTGATACTACTGACAGTACGTTGTAACAAAGCCTTTAGAACCTTAAATACAGGCTATAAACTGAATTATATGCACAAGAATATCCTCATTTGTCTGCTGCAGCTGGCTTCTGAAAGGCTGCTGCATTTTCAGGTGGTAATGATTCTTATCTGAGCCACTGTAATTGAATATGCAAGATACACTAACCTTTTTCAATACAAACTAAAACCTGCTTGCAAAAAACTGCTACTGAAGAAGGCACTGTCAGTTGCTTCCAAAGTAGAAAACATAACAAAGGCACTAAGCAAGTTTTGAAAATATTTCATCTGTTTCAAATGGGAACAACTTACTGGAAACTGCGCATTATCAGGGTCCCTATTCACTAACTTCCTGCTGATAGGAGTCAGCCATATCATTTCCTTGGAAATACCTAAGAAGGAGATTTACAGATGTCACTTTTGATAATTTTTCCTTGTATATTATTTCTTCATGTATCATCCTCGCACATTTACATATGTAGAACAAGGAAGAAAGAAAAACCTTCTCAGCACTTCACCGTAGAAAGCAGGCCCTACTAACAAAACCCTCCCCCTGAGTAAAGAATATATTTATTAAGTGTTCCATTTCCTTCCACAAAACAGTAATTAACTTCATTGTACTGGGGACAAGTTTTATCTAACATTGAGACAGTCCTTAGCATTTAATAGATACATATATTTTGTCAAATTGGGAAACCTTTTAATAAATATATGGACATCTATGATTTGTAAAATGAAAAGAAACAAACACACTTACCATTTTTCGTAATAGATCCATTTTCAGGGAACACTTGGAGCAATAGCTGTGTTCCTCATTGACAAAAGAAGTTGATGGATTTTTATTTATTTATAAAAACCACTTCCTACTATTTTGTAAGAAAACCGCAAGTAAGAACAGATATACAGATTTCTGGTTTGTCCCATGTATTTAAAAAAGCATTGAAACTTTTTTTCCTGAGTTTTGTTTTGTGAATCAAGAGGAAAAAACCCTCAAATATTAAAGTTTTTCTCACAGTCTAACAATCAAGGAAAAGCAAAAAGAACCCAGTACTTTAAATCTGATGAGCATCCAAGACAGCAAGCACTGAATTCTACACCTTCATTTTTACAGAATGAATTTCTAAATAGGAAATTATATATGCCATATTAACAGATTCCAGCTGAGAAAAGAACATTAATTTTAGGGGGTTTATAATTTGAGGGGAAGGAGGGGATGGACATCTGATATGTACTTTGTCAGTCCTCTGAATGTGAGTACAGTTAGAAACACAATTTTTTCTGCGACATCTCTAAATCTAAATAACACGTGCAAATGAGGGGCTTAGTTGGGAAAGGTAATTGCATAGGATCCATAAGATGTTTGACACTTGTTTTCATTCCATTTTGGAAACATCTGTGAGAGATACAGTGTAAATATGCAGAGCAAGTACCTCAGTCTGCAGCTACTATATTTATGTGCACATATACATAGCCTTGTGACTCTTCTGCGGGCAGGATGCCATTGACTTTTCCATAACGTCAAGCAAGTGATTTATGTGATCAGGTGAAGACATGTACATGATATTTATTTTCAGCTCATTTCCTCTCTCTGCCTGTACTTTAACTTAGAGATAAATTTAAGTTTCTGCTATCCAACCTGCATCTTGATGGACAAAAATGTCTAAGGTTTTGATATTATGATTTAAGCAATTCTTAAATACATTATTTCAGTGCCAATTTTGCACAGATGACATTGACTTGGATGAAGCACAAAAATCCTGCACTGCTTAAATCCCTATCTGCTCTCCATGAGAAGTGTGAGTGCATTGCTGTGGTATGCAAAACCAGAGTAGGTCTAATCAATGTGCATATGAAGAATGACAGAATGTTGGACAACAGGGAATTGCACAATGTGTGTGGATCTGTGTGCATCTGTGGTGTTGGCCAAGCCTTTGAGAGTGGACTGAAGCAGAAGTCTGAGTAGCAGGAACCATTTGCAAGGTAGGGCTTTGAAAATCTGAATCAGATGGATCAAGCTGAAGAACTGTTATTTGCAAGTGTGACTGCCTTGTTTACTGTTGTGGCAGTCAAGCAGCCATCCAAAATGGAGCTTTTTCTGAACTACCTTTTTCAATGCTGCACACGCATGGATGACACGAAGAAAGTCCTTGTCTTTCTCTACAAGAAGCCTTGCAGTGAATTGAAAAAGACACTTAAACCCTGAATTCAAGAGATGGAGACAAAGATTCATCATGCTAATGACTGGCCTACAATCCAAAAGATTCAATTTCAGTTCGATGTTTTTTTAATGCCCTGAATAGACATTGTGATTCTTGAGGAATTCTCTTATGGAAGAGAATTCTCTTATTGGCTATACTAAAAATGTGCTTTGAAGCTAGCAAATATCACATTATGGTCCACTCCTTTGAACTGCAATGACAGGCACCAACTGGAAATGGACTGTATTGTCACACTAATCTAGTCCTGAAAGCAGAAGCATTGCAGTGAATACTTCTCCATTATGCTGCCTTAGAGAGAGACTTTCTGTTCCCTGAAGACATTCCTGCAACTAAGCAAGCATTAGACAAGGTTTGTTAATATTAGTAAGCACTCCTTTCGGTGCCTGGCCTCCGAAAAATGTCTCAAAGCTGTTAGAAATATGACAATTAACACTCTATTTAATAAACTGAAGAAATCTATAGTTATAAACTCATTTTGTTTTAAATCCTAATTCTCTATATTAGCTAGTGGGAAGAACTATTGATGGAATTAATCCCACTGATGGAATCTCTAGAAGAATACAATAGTATTCTGGTGAATATTCTGGTACTGGTGAATCACCAAGGAGATCTGTAATTTTGAAGGCGAATGTTTCTTTTCTCCATCATCACCTTCTGTTAGATTTGTCCAACAATCCCGAGCAAACCCACAAGAAATTATAAATCACTGTCTAATAAATGCTGTGCACAGGTGAATTTTAATATTGATTTATTTGTAAAGAAACAAAATACAAATTTTAATCTAGATATATATTGGATAGCACCCAAAATTCATCTGCTCCTCACCCATGGCCAATATCTACTAATGGACACAGCAAACAACACAAACATGCTCAGGAATCAGGCATCTTGCAGTTCAGTCCATCTTCTGTTCGACTGCATCAGGCAGAAAAATCGGATCATGTCTCAAATTGAAATTAATCTCTTGTAGCCTCTCAAGTTCAAGATACACTCCTTGAAACCAGAGTTTCTCTTTAAACCTGTCAAAAAAAGCTCAGTTAATATTGCCCACATTTTTAATGGTAGCATAGACCGTTCTTTGTGGTCTTGAGAAAATCAAATATTAGAAATCAAACAAACAGTAATTACAGAGAGAACATAAAATATTCTAAATCTCATCTTACTGACCAGAAGACATTTTAGCTATAAACAACACAAGATAAGAGAAAAAATTAGGATAAAACTGACCTTTCTGTATCGTCTACATGTTTTAATCATACTGAATTCTCTATATGCCTTAAGTAAAATTACAATGATCTTGCATGTTATTTTTTACTTAGGAATACCTGCCATATCACAGAAATATGGAAAAAAACCCGGAACAAAATATGTGGGATCAATGCTTCATCAGCTGGACACGAGGCAAAGTGTGCAGGCAGCTCACAAGGACAAAGCTTTTGAATCCATGCAATGACTTTCCTTTGTGTTTACATGTTGTTCTACATCTAGGTAGATAAACTTCAGGAACTTAAAGACAAAATAAAGATGCTCTTTGGTTTTTATCAGAGCCTAAATTCATGAGGCAAGACTTCATCCTGTGCTAAAAGTCACCACAGGGACTAGTGACTTCATGTATCTTATTTATTTAATCTCAAATTGCACAGTGGGAAGTATTGTTATCTTTAATCACTTAATGAACAACTACAATTCCTGTCTTATTAGGATTGTTACTTATTCTTCTGAGTAAGACTTGCTTAGTAGAAAATTTTGTTTATATATTCTGTTGAAACTTCATGTAGCTCCATCAATTTGAACTTCTGGAATACTTTGTGTCTTTGAGCTCTTCAACCTTATATTAAAATCTAGATTGAGATGCCTAGATTTCAAAAAAATATTTCACAAACGTAAATACCTTGCAAAGACTCAATTTTCTAATGTATTACAAGCTCTTTCATCTAAAAATTACATATCTTTTGATGAAGAATTAAGTGAAAAAGGCAGCCACATACTATGCACATAATGTACATTACCCCAAAATTCATAGATTAGGAAGAGTGTTTGATGTGTGCTATGTAAATTAAGGTCCTTACAGTTATTGCAGCAGTACAAGTTGTAGCATGGAGTAAGATAAAAGTTACCTTACTGGAGTACATTTAGCCACTGGCCTGTGATCTCTCTCCCATGGTGTGTCCTGGGCTGGTACTAGCTCAGTTGTGGTGACATTCACTTCTTCTGAAAAGTATCCATCTTCCCATTCTGGTTTAGCCTGTGTTACACTGGAAGTTTTGGTTGGGTTTTTTTTCTCTGAAATAAAATATGTACATTAGTGGGAACAAGTTGCTCATGGAATAAGGCAACAAGGTGCCAAAAAAGCATGCAGCTGGCAGGACGAATCACCTATCACTGTTACAAAAGCAGAACAGTGTGCCTTTCCAATTTCATTGCTGGCAACACAGATATATTTCCCAGTATCAGCAAGGACTACATTTCTCTTTAAAAGGTAGTAGGTATCTCCTAATTTCTCAATCTGTAAAAGAGAATGCACATAGGAGATAATTAGTAGCATAAAGCAATATAAATTGCCTTTCTCCCAAGAAAAATTTCAAGAACATTAGAACATACACTGATATCTCCAGATAGCACTTGGATATCATCCTTTGTCCAGAAAACATGTGGTTTGGGCTTTCCATGTATAGTGCAATGCAGGATTAAATCTTCTCCTTCTTGTAGAGTTCTATGTCCAAACTTTTGTATGAAGTTTGGCTGTTTTCCTTGTACTGAAAAAAAAATTAATCAAATCAGTATTCACTGTGTTTTAAAAGACACAACTAAAACAAATGAAGAAAAAAATCTCTTCTCAAAAAGTTCATCACATTGTAAGACAGAGTGCCTTTACTGATGCCTGGAACCCAGGATAACTTTTTTGCAAGACAGTTAGTAGGCATATATCGTTTATCTATCTAATATAAAGTTAGCTAAAAAACATGGATATTAAGCACCTAAGAATTTCATACATCAGCATAGTGATATTAGTTCCATGGAAATGCTGAAGAATCATCTTGTTTGGTCAGGTATTAGGTAAGTCTATGTGAATTATTGTTTCAGTGAAGGCGGACGAGTAAATATTCCACACAAATTTAAAGCGGCAAAGTCACGAGAGCAAATTTTTTTATTTAGTGCATTGTTGTACATCATGCTTTCTTCACTTTCTCCCCCCCCATTATTTTAGTTTAAAAAAAAAGTTATTGAAAAGATTAAAAAAAAATTGATGTTTGCAACAAAAATGAAAGGCAGAATGAGGCCTCTCTACCACTTCAACCACTTCATTATTTCGGCCATCATTAGTACTGAAACCATGTACTACCACATCATCCAGTACAAATTTGATTCAGATGAAGGATGGGCAAGCAATTGCTTTTCTATCGCAAATACCCAAAGCACATGAGATTGATTCTGTACTAGCTTCATGCCAACTGTGGAAGGACAGATGACACCTGAGCCACTACAAGGACTGATCAATACAAATTAACCCATCAAAATTGAAGAAATTTTAATCATCAGCATCAGTTTGCACTGAATAAAAGCATTGCTTTCTGTGACTTGTAACTTAAAGAGCTATAAAGCTGGATTTACTGAACCACTGTACTACCACCTGAAGTTCCACTTATATTCCATCTACGAGGTTACTGTAAAAAGAGAAGACAACCTCAGAATTCAGACTAAGTATTCTTGACACAGGGAACATAAAGCAAAAGATGTTAACACAAGAAGGACACACAAAGACATATACTACAACAAAAATGAACTTTTTGCATCTCTATCACATAAAGGATGTGTCCTTCTTCCTCTTTGATATAAATTGTACCTTGTTTCCAAAATATTTAACAAAAGTAATCGCTGGCCTCAGAAATAGAAAGTTACTGAAATGTGTGTTAAATGACAGAGTTTGAAACTGCCATGCCATGCTTACTCCACTTATTAAGGATGAAAATTTTTTCTTTATGCTATGATGAAACAAAAATCAGCTTACCTCACACAGGTGCACATCAACTTCTAAACCCACATATATTGAGCCAAAGGCTATTTTTGCCAAATGTGGGCCTGCTGGCATCACGAGAAAGACATTTTGACAACTGTATTAATAAATTAACTTCTTAGGTGAGCTCTTAGTTGCAATAAGTTTTCAAGCTTAGCTCCTTTTCTATTCTTCCTATGTACTGTAGGACTGAGGTGACATTGCAAAGCAGAAGAACATGTTTTACTCTCCCATACTTGTGCTAACCTGGTGTGACCTCTGTATTAGCCAGCCAGAGCAGCTCAAACAACTCAGTTCTTAGCTGTTGAAAGTTAGCATGTGCAAGCTGTCACCCACATTGCTTTGCATGCTCTTGAAGCCCAGAAATTAGAGATCTCCAGCTTCACTTCAAGAAAGAGAACCAAGTCTACAGCCCTGCCTACTCTTTGCAGGCAGTTAGCAATAGGTCACAAACAGAACATGATTAGCTTGTATTCCAGTGGAAAATATTAAGTGGGCTTCAGCCACTCCTTGGGATAATCTCAGCCAGATTCCATTACTTCTGCAGCTTGGATTACCTTGTGAAGTCATGTTGCATCTCATACCAGAATGGTTCTTACCATTCAAAGGAAAAAAAAAAATAAGAAAAGTCTGAGTGGAATGGTGACAGCGATAATGATCAGACAACACCTTGACTTTATATCAAGGCAACAGAATGTAAGGCAGCAGAACATAAAAACTGAAATGACCAGTTTCCAGAGAGCAAAGGGAGAAGAATGTGCAAATAAAACCATGAAGCAACAGTTTCTATGACTCTTTCAGGCACAGGCTTGACCTCATCAGGGAAGAAAGTCTGCTGTGAAAGATTTCATCATGTGACAACAACCTTCAAAACAGAATGGATGGTTATATTTCATCAATGGTTTTCCCATGGTATCAGAAAAAACTCAGAAGACAACTTGTTAATTGCAAATTATTTCTTGGCTGGACATCCCACGAACCACAAAGGTTAGGAAGAACAGATCCATTCCTCCATTGTGGGAAAAAATAACCAGGTAGTCAGTGGTACCGAAATCCACTCTTAGAGCTTCAGACAATAGTTTTGTCAAATATTAAATATTCCATGAATTATCTGTAGGAACCTGTAGAGTTATGCGGCCAACTAGTGAATAAGCACAGAAAAATCATCAATCTGGTGCAATGCAAAAACTGCAGGAGGAGAGATCACCTTCATCTGTCTATCACACAGCTTTCACCTCTGCCCCAGGTCTCTCTCACACACAGGTAGTACAGGTCAAGCCAAATTGGTTTTAAGAGCCATTTTTAAAATTAAATTGCTTCACAGTTATTCTTAATCTATTTACTCTAGGCATGTAATTTCCAGTCTCTGGTGTCTTGAAATGTGTTATTAGCAACTTTATTAACTTCCCCTGTCTTCTCCACAAATTTAGGCTAGGCAGATTCCTACCATGCTGCTTACAGATTTTGTATCTGCTCTGCATTACTCTAAATTAACACTGCACTTTACTGTTTAGAGATTTTGTCTCAGTCAAGATCCTAACACAAACAGAAAGATTCCTTTATTAGGAATATTAAGCAGATCTCATGACCCAATCAATCTGAAATATCCATAATCCAGAGCTCCAGTCTCCTTGAATACCATGTGTAACCTCTTTAAAGTCTTGGCAGTAGTTTTTCGAGACACAGTTCCTCTGGACCACAGACGATAATACACACACAGAAATTACTCCTTTACCCTAGAAAAGTCTCCAGAGAAAGGTGCAGAAGTAAGCATACCTTACCAGTCATTGGAGAGGAAGTCACCTTCTCCATTGCAGCTCCAGCCCCATCTGATCCAATCTGGGTAATGACTCATCCTCTCTTTGCCTACTGACTCAAACCTGTGACCTCAGGCTGCTTCTCTTGAAAAATGAGAATAATTAATCCCTTTCCCCCCCCAAATTTAGGTACCTTGTGTAAACACCCCTTCACACAACTCCACATCTTGTAGACAAGCAATATCTTTCACCATTTTCTTAACGGGTGCCTGCATATAGGGAAGCAGGAAGGGAGTGTAGGTTAGTTATATGCCTAATTGCTTTCTTACAAGGATGGTGGGACTGAGGCTTACATCTTCTCTATAAGGGAGCCGTCCGGAAGATGCAAACATTTTGGGATCTTGAAGTAACTATAGGCTCAAAACTGTGACTGTGATGAGGGGAAATTAACATTGTAAACCAGGAAAGAACCAGAACAATACAAAACACCTAGAGGTATTCCCTGCTCTAGAGTATGGTCAAAAGAAGGAGGAAGTAAAGCATGCATAGCATAAACTATTAAAAACTCTGTGAGAGTGGGAAGCATCATCTTAAAATTATTGCTGCAACAGAATGAGTGGTTTTTTCCTTCAAAGAAATATTAGTGCATCATGAGACTACACCACTGTCACTCCCCTTTTTTCTTTTTTTTCGATTATCTAAACAGAACACAGCAGGAATTTTCCAGCAAATCTTTTTTAAAGACTCATTTGAGTCTTTAAATCAAGGGTATTTAAACATGGACTGCCAGCACAGCAGTAATCAGTGTTGATTATGTCTTTGTTTACAAAGCAAAACATCAAAACCAGGAGACTTTCAGTGTCCTGCTGTGCATCCAATATCTCTAATCACTCTTTTTGAAATCTTGTTTCTTGCAGCAATTAAAATTGTGGCTGATATCCACACACCCATTAAAAACTGCATTTAAAACTCCTGATTGAAAGTAGATGCAACACCATACTCACAAAATCAACTTGTGTTTACCTAAAATTCACAGAAATGTTCAAATTCTCAGAGGAAAGTTTTAACGAACAAACAAAGGTATCATATACTTCTACAATGATTTATTAAGATCTAAATTACCTTTATTGTGAAATGGAAAATACACTGTAGGAAAATAGGTGAAATTGATACCTGAGAAAATTCCTATGAATCTACATTTTTGGGAGATGACTGAACTTAGAAAGTGGTTCATTAAGGGTAATATCGAGTTAGTTAGGACTTACTTTGTTCCCCAATCTGCTCACCACTTCCTCCTCCTCCTCCCTCTCATATTGCTGTGAGGTTGTATCATGCTGAGAACTTCTCCTTTTTCAGAGGTACAGGAGTTTTTAAAAAGTTGCCGTAACTGGGCCAAAACATCTGACCCTCAGCAATTACAATATATATTCTTTTCATAGCATGCTACATAGTAAAAGGTTTACTTCATTCCAGAAAATTATGCAAGAGAAGGTAAATATTTCCCCTTTAAAAATTTTCAACAGCGACGCAGTTGTAACATGAAAGCTGATAATCAAAAGATGCAGGAAAAATCATGTAGCTGTTTGTCAACTCTTTTTGCTGTATAAATACAACAAATACTGAGGCTAAATAATGAAGTTATATTTGAGCATTTATAAATTGAGTCTTTCACGGGCACAGTTACATCATTGTTATGAAATATTTTAAAAAATTAGAAAGGTATTTTAAAAAAAGTATTTGTGGTTGTCCTTGGCAAGAAGAAAACGCAAACTGTAGGTGAACAAACTATTGGTTTGAATGTACTGCTTTGCAGTTAAAGGATAATTCTGTTTCACTGATTTTTCTTTTTTTAAAAATTTTAATACACCTTTGACTATTTCCCCCATTTGGTTGATTCTGTTTGAAATCAGCATGTTAAAAATTTTAAATGTGTGCAAAAGCTCATGTCATAAATTATTAACTTTCTTGTGTTATACTAACAATTTAGAGGATTACTAGAAATATTTGTATCTTTATAAGAAGGCAGAGAAAGTATGACGGGCATCTATTTAAGCAGAGTGGAATCTTGGAATGTTTCATTTTGTAAACATTTGTTCTATTGTGTGCTAGATAACCACTGGCACAAATCCTGATGGTTCTGAGACAATTCTGCAGCACAATCACAACTCTAGTGGAACTACTGCAGCTTTCCTTTGTGGAGCCTATACGCTGGGCTGAGACAGATTTAAATCTGGTCTATGTTAGTTCAATAATGAATGGTAGGATACCTTTACTAAGAAGCTTTATCCTAAAAATAATTCTTTTTTTATAAGCATACAAGAAAACATGTGGCTGGAAAAAATACGTTCTATGTTTAAAAAAAATTCCAACTCCCTCCATACCCCATCCCAAGAGAAGACATACCCTAAAATATACAGTGATCTGAGCACTCTACCTGGCTCTATACTGACATTGAAAACCTACAACCTTTAAAACTGTTTCCAGTGATTTTCAATGCCTACATTTTTAGAAAGCAAAACTCAGCCTCAGATTCTAGAAAAATCTTTGTAAGTTTTTATCTCAACATCACTATGAGAAAGTAAAATAAGCACATAATACTGGCAATAAAGAAACAAGCAATATATCCATTTTGCCATAAAAGTGACTTGGTACATATTGTGAAAATGCAGTGTAAGAAAATAAATTTAACATGTGATTATTAAGTCCTGTGCAGTCAATACTGTACTTAGTTTGTGAATAGCCAGTACATTAGTGATACGCTAATATAGATGACACACAGCATTACCCAGTCTATTCTTGCAATAGGTGGCCTGTTACCTTTCACGTGAAGAATGGCACTTGATGAGATAGTGCCGTTCAAATTTTTAGCCCGAACAACATAGAGGCCAGCATCTTTATCACACACCTTCTGAATGAACAAAGCATGCTTTGTCTCCTTTTGCAAAAGCTTTAAGTGCTCATCTGCCGTCAGTTTCTGGCCCTTCTTGTACCTGAAGCAGAGAGTCAGTTTTCAAGTCAGAGTTTATCACTGCATGCCACACAGAACCTTGCAAATCAGACAGTATCTCTAACTCTACATTAACAGCAAAGGATAGAGAGCACTGCTGTGCTCTCCTTTCTCAGTTTTAAAGTTAATCTGTCAATATGTATGAACAGCTAAACTATGCAAATTACTGGATAATACATTCTTAACAGTAGAAAATGTGGTTCTGAAAATGGTTTTCAACTGACAAGTCACAACTCTCTCACTGCAATATTAGAGCAGTTACATGAGGGCCTGAGCCCTCGGTTTTGTGCTGAAACATTTTTTGCTAATAAAGTCTTGAGTCAATCCACATCCAACTGATGAATAGGCTCTAAAAGATCAACAAACAAACTTTCTAAACTTGTATATTCAATATAAAAGACAGTCAAGAACCTTCCTCAATCCCAGCCCACTTAACATTTACGTAGCTCACATCACCAAACAGGATAGAACAATGCACCAGGAGTTACTTCAGGGAACTGGTGTCATATTCTAACACTTGAGGATCTATCACCATGTATTGGTATTGACTCCTGATTTAAAAATGGAAATTAGAGAAAATTCTGTCTCTCCTTGCCTCATGATGTTTCAGCATAGGTTACATTTAACCTAACACAAACATGAAAAGATTTTTCCACATGTATATCCAAAAACATTTCTACACCAGTACGAAGTACACATTATTGGTGAATTTTTAATTTAAAAAACCCACATTTTTTTCTGTTTTCATGAATTTCTAATTTGCAAAATTATTCCAGTTGAATGCTATCTTTTTGAAAGACAATCTACCAACAATATATATATTTTTGCATTAAATGAATGCTTTCTTACAATAAAATTAACATCTTGTTTCACCAATAATACTCCTCAATCTGTACAATACTGGTATTTAAAACACAGTAACTTTATTGATACCAACAGAGTATAGCACCAAGGTTGCAGTGTCCAGTATTTTTTTCAGTGCCACCGAAAAAAATTCAGTTTAACAAAAACTTCCAGTTTAATTCTTTAAATGTGTAATAATAATATTAACATCATTTTTTTCCATTAAGAGGCGTATTTAATTTTAATACATTAAAAGAAAAGCCTCCAGTGTGAAAGACTAACGGAATAAGTGGAGAAAAGACAAACAAGGTAAAATTGGAGGAATACATGCAACAACATCTAGAACTAGGACAAAAATCTTGAAATCCTGCCCCTCTTTAAGCCCATATTCCTTTTGGCAGGGCATTTTTAGAGTTTAGATGTTTATATTACATCATCTGCATTTCTCACAAATCCAGTATAAAAGTAATCTAAATCCAGTATAAAAGCAATCTAAATCCAGTACAAAGTAATCTAAATAGACACATAGCAATTAAGAAAGAGATAGACCATGCACACCAATATATGATATAAAAATGATTCTGTTAGTGTAGATATTTAGGTGGGATTTTTTAAACCTGTAGCCTGTCTTGGTTTTCATAACTGACCTTCACATATGTGTAAATGTGTCCCCATCTATGTGTAGTGACTATATAAATATTTCAGTGTGCATGCACATCTATGTGTCTGTCCATACATAGTGCCCAGAGCCTGGGAAAACGCAGGTGAATTTATTTACGCTAAACCCTAAGCGTGCAATTATTTTAAGAAGGCATCGAACAAGTAGAATGCCATATTCCATAATATGAAAACTACATGATGCTTTTGCTTAAAAAACATTGGGGTATGTTTGCAATAGTTTGATACTATCACTAATAAAATTTTTTCAGAGAGATTATTTCAAGTTGGTTAATTGTTGAAAACAATTCTAAAGGTGGAAATCATGCAGAAGTGTGGAGTAGAAAGGAGACAAGCCATTTATTCTAGCCTACGGATTAACTGATTTGGTTGTAAGAGGTTCATGGTGGCTGGCTACCAGGTACATTTACTACTTCTCATTGTAAGCTACCCACCATGTCAGTGTAGGCTCTGGGAATCCTGTTACTTCTACTTCCAAAGTTACTGGAGAACCTTCCATGACGGTTTTGTTAGACAGAAGCTGGGAGAAGTTAGGCGCCTGTCCAGTTAGGCTGGCCATGCTGTTCTTTTCTGAAGAACTTTTAATCTCTTCTCGGGTAACCATCTGCCTCTGACAGCTTCTGGTGGCGTCTGATTGAAACACGAAACCTGAGAATGCATCAGGCAGAGCATGCAGCCTGTCCTGGGGTTTAGTACAGTTATTCAAGGCATGCAATTGTTCTTGTGTTTCTGCCATGCTTTTATGAAGTTCAAGGTGCTGTAAATGTGTTTTGCAGCCTTCACTCATCATGCTATGCACTGGTTTGGCTTTTATAGGGCAGGAAGCAGTGCTGGTTTCAGATATTCCTTGTGAGCTGCAAGTCAAAGGAGATACTGCTCTGACTTTTGGACCAGAATCTGTTAAAGAGATACAAAAATTTTCGAAGTGATCTGATGGGCTTTCCATTCTATTATTTGTAGCATCAGCAAAAGCAGAATTTGTTAAGAGGTCAGATGCTTCCATCAGTTTTATCATACTAGTGGTTTTCTGCATTTGCAAGCTATAGGAACTGACATGCAGACTACGAGAACTACAACAGCACTGCTCTTCTAGCTCTGTTTCAGAATGTAAGAGGTTGGATTCTGGTGTCTCAGAAAGCGATGGCAAAGAGATATCATCAGGTGATATACATTCATATTCATCTCCAGAGGGTGTTTCTTCTGCCGGGAATTCAGTCTGCAAACTATCCTCTTTGGCTGAAGATGACAGCTCTGTATCCTGTGAAACAAGATCCTCACCAGCTGGATAGATAACTGAAATATCAGCCAATATATTCCTCTCCTCGAATTAGGAAGGGAAAGAAGAGAAAGGAAAGAAGAAAAAGAAAAACAAAGAGAAAGTTAGCATTTGATACATTCCCTTCTCATGCAGAATCTAGCAAGAGTATTTCTTCTAATCAAGCTTGATATATCCTGAAAAGCAGAAAAGAAATGGAAGAAAAGCTAATTTGTCAGAAAACGTTGCAGCAGCTTACTGGAATTTCAAACTGTTTGAACAGATTCTAGAAGATATTATTATAACTATGTATAAGCATTTATTATAACAGTAACAATGAAACAAAAAGTACCTTTCTATAAAGAGAGGGCAACCTGTGGATTTCCTGTAGGTTCTGTTTATATGAGCATTTGCAAGGAGAAGGGGGAGGAGGAGAAGGAGTAGGTGGCCTAATTACATCTAAATGGGACACAGTTACATAGCAGCAAAAATATATTAACAGCCAAGTTGCTGGACTTGTTTCTTTGAGAAAAAGAGTTGTCAGCCATGCTCAAGAGTTAAAAAATTCAACCAACACCTCTATAACATTTTCCAAGCATTTCATATTTCCTTCATTTTTTTTTTTTTTTTTTTTTTTTGCCCGCTTTTCCAAGATCTTGCCAAATATTAAAAGAAAAGCAATGTGAAAATTATTTTTATGTTAACTTGGTTCCAGGAGAAAAAAAAATCCCTCTCATCATGTTTCAAAGAGAACTGAGTGAGGCATAAGTGCATTAGTTTTAATCGCAAAGCATCAAAGACATTATCTGCTTTGTTAAATACTTCTCTGCCTCTTGATTTTTATATGAATGTAATCACATATTCAGATTGATTTCATTTGTGCAATGACTCTCAGCAAAGGTGTGCATAATGGTTTCTTAAGCTACTCTCTCATTGCTGAGTTCTGTACACAAATATGTAATCTACTAAGCAATGTTTCTATCACCTATGAACTGACCACTCAAACAAATTGGGTGATACACTGAATGTCATTGCTTTCCAAAACAGGTCTCTTTGGCAGTATCCAGTACAAGAGTGTGGTGGTATATTTGTTTTGGTTTTCTTTTTGCTTTACTGCTCTAAACACAATCTAATAATTAGTACACAAAATTAAAAAAAAAAAAAAAAGTATAAAAGTAATAGAACCTCATATGTTCCCTGGTCCTTTAGACATGTTAGTTTTAATATAGATGCTTTTCCAAGTTACTACATTTGCTATTTCAAAGCAACGTGATTCATGCCAGACCTATGAAAATATTACTGGAAGAAGGTTGGGACTTTACTGTGTCTATTTTACTAAACAATTCAATTCAGTTGTAAGATGAAGTTCAATTTTACTATAAAAGTGTTTCCCACAAGCATCCTCTGATGAACTCTGACCCCTGAAGAGATGGAAAATGACCCTGGGGAAAATGCTGTGGAAAAGAATGACAGGTGAGCTGCGAGTGAGCAAGCTGCCAGATCGGCTTTGGCAGCATGTGACCAAAAAAGCAGGAGGATCAGTGTGCCATAAGAAGGTGTAGTATACATTTAAGAGGGTTATATCTGAAGCAAATTAATACTGCAAAAACAGCTTGCAGAAGTACAGACAAAATCAGAGATTGCTGGCCCACTATACAAAGCTCTAGTGAGAAGAACTTGCCACCTCTTTAAGTGAAGTATGGAGTGATGAAAACGGTAGAGGTGTCATAGTTGCCACAATTCTCATATGATATTTGCCATTTCACATACCCTTGACTTCTCTCCTTGGCAGCTGAGACTCAACCTGAAGAGGCCTGACAAAGCTGTGGCTTAGCAAAATAGAGCCAAGGACATCTGCTGAGGTGATTCTCCTGAGGGACGCTCTTTGGAACAGTCACAAAATTTTGAGTGAAATCTGGGCTGCAAGTCAATACTGAAACTCCCACTGACTTGGAATGAAGGTAAGAAAATTAATTAGGTTTAATTTTGGCTCATCAGCAGATTACAGGACATTTTGTGTTGAACTGAAGGGAATGGTATTATTAGCTGAATTTCTAAAAACATCACTGTTTAATATCCTGTAGTATTTTTCTGTGTTATCAGCTTGCAAAATGGAATTTTTAGATCTCTAAATCAGTTACCAATGGATCCTACCTCCCTAAGGACTTAAATATATTACCACCCACTCCAATTTATCACTTTTTTATATAGCAAATTATTTACGTTTACATCCAGGATCCCAAGCCTTCAAAATATTCTTTAAGATAAAGTAATTAACCTCAAAAAATATAGGTCTGGCTAGGCTTTGCCTGTATTTCTAAGATTTCATATATTCATTGATGATTTGGAAACTTTCATATTCTTTTACTGCATATCCATGAATAAAACATGTTTGTCTGTTTGGATTTTTATAATTCTAAATACATACTCAGTCTTCCCTTATCTAATCTCCTTCTGTGTATTGTCCTCAACATGCATGCAATCCCTAATTTGGATTATTTATGATCTCTGATGAAGATAATTTTGGCAACTGAAATGGAACTTAAGTGTTTGAGATGAGGATAAAGATGATTATTTGATGGTGAGTTCTGTTATTTCTTCTATAGTGTCATAGCAATATCACAGCAAATTATCTCTGACATGATGTCCTACTGAACTGCTGACAGCTGTAGCTGTGTTCATCATTGTTGCTCTATTTCCTCTTATTCACACTGTTTTTAAAATGAATCAATGCGCTTGTTTCGTCAGGTTTTTGGTAATACTGTAAATGAGAATATAATCAAAACATACCAATATAACAATAGTCCTCACTTTTGAGACACGGCAAATTAAGGAGTAGAATTCCCTTGAGAGAACACAATGATGCCCATCAATCTGATTAAATGTAAATTAATATGAACAACACATACTTGTTTAGTGCCTGTAGGAGACAAAGTATTGCTTCTCTTCTTAGCAACGCTTTCTGAATTTGCAAGCAATTCACTTGATGCCATCTGAAAAATGTTTTAAAATCCCACTTTTTTCCTCATTAAGACCTTAATGTTTCAACAAATAATCATAATTTCCACCTTTATTTAGTTCAAATTCTGAGCTATGAAGTTTCTCTCATAGACGATTACTTATAAATCAAATCATTTCATAACTTGTATCTAGGCATCACAGGAACTCTAAGGCTCTGGGAATAGCAACAACAATCTCCACCACTACTTCCTATACTCCCTTAAGTTTTATTTTTAAAGGAGAGTGCAGAATGTACTCTTTTTTCAAGAAGGAGGAATGGTCACAAAGAGGACATCTGCATTAAGAGTACTGTGCAATAGGACCAAAGGAAAATTGGTAAGAGGTTAAGAAAGGAATATTATTTTAGAAAAGAAAAGGAGATATACAGGCATGTAAAAAATGCTAAAAATTAAAAATTCATAGGGAAGAATACATGGATTGGATAGAAGGAAAAGGGGTAACTGAAAATAACTGAAAAACAATTGACCAAGACTACACTGATAATATCCATCCCAATGGGGGCTTTAAGACTGAAAAGCAAGGAACTTTCTAGGAATACACAAAGCCTGTTAAGAAACAGAGTTCTAGTTATTAAAAAATGCAAGTAACTGAACTAACCTGCTGCTTTTGCTCCACTTCTTTGTCTTTAACAGTCTCACATGCTTCTTGGCCATTTCTTTCTTCTTTTTTAACAGTAATCAACTCTTCAGAAAACTCAACTTTCTGCCATGTGAAGAGAAAATTCATTAAGTTTATAAACAATAGAAGGTAGCAATTGTTAGCTACACACTGACATGCTCTGTACAACACAGCAAAAAACAAAGTGAAATCTTATCTAAAATCTATCATCAGCACAGGTGTTAACTACTTATGGCAAAAAAAAAAAAATGCAGCAAAACCCAGTTAATTCGTTCTTAGACAAGTAATGACAACATTTGTCAAAGCTGATGGGATCTTTTCTGAGGCAGGGAAACTACAGAAGACTACAATTCTTCAGTATATAAGACTGAAGAATTCCAGTAGCTAGTCAAGAATCTGAGGAATATTAATCAATTTGTACACAGGCTCAGTAAGGAGGAATAAAGGATTAAGAAAGTAACACTTATGAGAAAAAAAGAGAATAAACAATAAATTCAGAAAAAACCCAGGATTTCAGGAAAACAGTTCTAGAGAGGAAAGAAACATCTGTGAGTCTCTATAATCAAATTTTTCTAAAAGGTGGGAAGGGAAGAATATGATCTAAGTATAAAACGCCATAACAGAAACCTGGATAACCTTAATGTATTTTATGAAGACTTCATAAATCCTTCAAAATTTTCATGGAAGAATCCCACATATTTCAAAGAACATAATAGTGACACAAGATAAAGAAAGCCAAAAGCTTTATAGTTACAATTTTGTGTCTTTCAGATCTTTAGCTGCCCAGCCAAAAGTTACAGTCTTAAACAAGTTTCTTATAAGAAAGTGCTGCATTGTTAATCTTCCATTCGAGCATTAAACAAGTGAAAAATTCTGTGTG
Source organism: Eulacestoma nigropectus (assembly GCA_013397775.1). NCBI lineage: Eukaryota > Metazoa > Chordata > Aves > Passeriformes > Eulacestoma > Eulacestoma nigropectus. The sequence goes on from VZTE01006496.1 coordinate 432,894, forward strand.
ATCTTTTCAATGGTTTCGGGTTTTTTTGGTTTTTTTTTTTTTTTTTTTTAGGAAGATAAAAAATAGTCTTTTATTTTGCACTTGAAAAAATCAAAGTTTTTTTCTGGCGTTCAGCAGCCATGTAAAATTAGGAAAGATTATGCATTACCCTTAATTTGTCATGACTTAAAAATGACAGGAAATTAAACTCAATTTATAGTCATGACATTCCATATAGATGGCACATGTCTGTTTAGATAGTTTGCTGAATTATTTATTCTTCATAAGATGCAGACATTGACTATTGATCTATTCTGGAAATGTTCGGTAAGAATATTTGTTTTTAAATCTCAGAATAGTGCATATTGTAAAAAAAGAAAACCTCAAACAACTTTCCTTTTAATAAAGTTGCAGAATTGCTGTGTAAGAAATTCAATGATTTTATAAAAATTAGTCAAAACAAGGCAGTAAAATCAGTTTGAAATTCCACTTGCCTTGAAAAGATCATACAATGTTGAGCTAGCAGAAAAGTTGAAAGGTTCAAGCCCTGTTCTGACAGAACCTGGGACTACTGTCCTGCACACAATACTGTTTATGTAATACATAGACAGGGAGGAGAAGTTAGAAAAACCAAATGAGGTTTCTATACGGTCACAGTGCAAGACAAAGCCTTATTTCCATTCACATAATGACCTTTGGCATTCATTTATATTTTTGGCATCTCTTCCGGCTTTTAAGTGTATTAATGGGTAATTTGCGTGTTTGTCAATTTTTTAGCATAATTCCATCAAAGAAAAGTGAAAAAACATTCAGTATCAACAACAGCAGGATATTTAAACATCTTAATTTTACCACCTTCACAAAAGAATTAACACATCAGCTGCTGCTGCATGTGGAAGATTTTTCATATATTAGAGAATGGAGGGGGGGTGGAGCAGACAGTCTTCATTATCTGCCCCTAGCACCTGTCTTCCATAATTCCTCCTCAGTTATTATGCTATATTTAATTACACTTACAGCAGTTTATCAAAACATGAAACTAAAAATGCTGTTGTCTTTAATATTTACGTAAAAGCTAGGCTTTTCTAACCCAAATTACTTTGGCTTTAAGACAACTTGTTTTCCAGGATGTCTTTTCCAGGAGGGAGCCAAGTGAGGTTGTTTGGCATTTTGTAGATCTAGCAGTTACCCACATTAAAATACCGAAGGAAGAAGAAATATGAAAAAAAAAAAATTGTCTAGATACTCAAAGAAAATTTGACATTTTCTCCTAAAGATTTCTTGAAAGAAGTAACAGTTCTGAAAAAAGCAAAGAAAAGAAACCTAGAAGAAATCTTTAGCGCCCAAACAAGTAGCACTTCATTGATTCATTACAATCATTACCTAAGGTAACAGAAAATTGAACAATTAAGAAGCATTTCACACAACCATAAATGATCCTCAGTTAAAAGCACTGATTCAGACATTAAGCACGATAAATCGAGGTAGATGCAATACATTCTCCAGTTTAAAAAAAAATACCTTTATGTCCTTAAGTTCTCTCAGAGATCTACACAACCCATCAACAGAATTCATTATTTCTTTGTACTTTAATACAGTTTTTTCAACATACTTCTTTCCTTCTTCAATACCTACAAAGGCAAAACAGCAAGCAAGTAGAACAAAATGCCTCAAACAAACATGAAACTATCAGTGTAATTTGTAACCCCGAGGTACTACAATAATCACATTTTTCTGTGTTTTGTTTTGCTGGAGGAATTCTGTGATTCATAGCAATGTTCTTTCTCACACCTTACTAGCTTACTTGAGATGAGTCTTCATAGTTTCTGCAGGTCTTCTCTCTGGTTAGTAGTACTACTTTAAAAGATGCTGACCTTGTAAAGTGTCCCCTAAACTAGTTGCCATATTATACAAGCAGGAGGTACTTAGATCCCTTGTTATAAGAAATACAAAACAAAGGCAGAAGCTTTTTCTCATGTAATGACTTAAAGAATACCAAGCAACTTTCTCCTGATGCTCCTAATTGGCTGTTGTCAAAAAGCCATTCTGTCATCTCCTTGCCTGCAGATAGGAATGTTTAAAATATTGAAAAGGCTTAAAAAAATAAAAAAAAGAGAAAGAAGAAAAAAATAAGTGATCTGTGCTCTCTAAATATTCTTTTCAGCACTAAATTAAGAGGAATTTAAAAGCCCAGTTTGAATCTTGAAATTTTTTCAGCTTTACTACTTGAATTGATAGGCTACACTAAATCCCCGCACATTTGGACAAAATAACTTCAAAAAGTATGTAAAAAATTACAAGTGGGGGGAAAAAAAAAGCAAAATACGAAGTTTTTTGACTTTTGGGTTTTTTTGGTCAGCAGTGTTCCAAATCAATACAATTGCAAATACCGTATCTAAATAGCAATCTACATTATTTGAGAATAAAAATTTGGCAAACAAATCCTACCAGTTATTCACGGTATTAATGTAAAAAATTAATTCAGCATTATAATATCCTCTGACTTGCCTGTTATGAGAGAGCTTGCCTGTTATGAGAGAGCTTAAGCCATGAAGTCTTAACTCCAAGCTCATGAATATTACAAGGACATTTTTAGTTCAAGGTGAACGCAGGCTGTATACAGAAAACTAAGTAAATACCAGACTGCTGAGTACTTTCATATTTTTGCTTTTTGTAAATATTTGTTCTGGAATCCTTCACCTCTTCCAATCAATACTTGAAAACATTTATTTTTTTTTTAATTCTTTGGATTTTCTTCTTCAATGAACAAATCAAGGAATCTGCTTACTTCCATCCCAAGTTACTGTATTTTGCCCCTACAGTACATTACCAGATATCTCCTCACCATATAACCGTCCAGCAAGGTCCATAATCTGCTGAATTTTTTCTTCTTGTTGAGGCATGGTAGGTTCAATAAACTTATTGAATTGCTTATAGAGAGTCTCTATTGCTTCTCTTGTTTTGCATTCTGCAGAGTAGTTGCCAACTCTAATCACTGTTGCGCTCACATCTTCAAACCAAAATTGACACTAAGGGATAAAAAACCTGCACTGTAATGAATCACTGTCTGCAGTTCAGGCTGTTGGAGAATAGACTGGATTATCCTCAGACTTTCCATAATCAGTGGAATACAGTACGTCTTAAGTATTCTGACTTAAATTTAACCTGAAAAACATTTTTTCATTACTAATAGTGCTTCAAGTATTAATAGCTGTTAAATTTCCATTATCACTAGGCCCATGCTTGTCTTACAAACATGGTGGGGTTATTATCTAATGGTTCTGCAAAAACATGTTTTATTTCTGAGTTCTTTCCACCTTGTATATCAATTGACTAATTTCAAAAACTTCATGTTATGGCCTCAGTTATAGCCATGTAAGGGCAGAAGGGTTCTTTAAATTTAACGTACTAGCAAACAGGGTTTTTTGTCTCAGCAACCACTAAAGTCACCAGGAATCTTTCTACACACAAGAAAGGGCTTTAGAACATAACCATAATAAACACCCTTGGTTAACAATACTCCGAACAGTCTTAAATTTTAGCTCTAGGAAAGAATTTATTTCTGTTAAGCAAGTGGGGAGTTTGAAAATGTAAATGTTCAACAAATATTAACAAACTGTTTTGCTAATGGTATGTGCAAGAACACATTGATCAGGTCACTGGACACTGAAAACATCTCTTAAACAAAACTTTAGTATCGTGATTCATCATTAAGGGAACTTGTCACGCACTTAGATCTCTTTGGAGACAAGAACAATGTTATTTCTAAAAATAAACAGTGATGACCAGAATGAGCTTGCCCTACGGCAAGAGCACCAACACAATACAGTAAGAGGGAAAATACTGTTACAATACTGTCCCAAAGCTTTTTTCTTTTAAAAAAGACAATGCATGAGACAGTCCTCAGACACATTAAAATAAAGTTATGAAAGGGTCCAATAAGACAGACTGCAGTTCAGAAAAAAAAATTATAGATATATTTAACAATTTAGTCTATTAAAAAAATATATATTCTTCTGTTAAGGAACTGAGTATTTTACATTTCAGTTCCATCATTACATAAACCACAATGGGTACTGTGATAACCTGCCTCTCATAGTTTGTCGGCTCTCAAAGAGGACTTTGCAGCACTTTCTGTGTTGCCTCAGAGCTTTCTTAGAGAAAATGAGCTCATAAGTATGATCACAGACATGCTGAATGACTATGAAAGTCATGTGGAGTTGGAGATCCCAGTTGCATGAATATGGTGATGCTGAACGTTTATTTCCCCTCGTCACTGCAAATTTAGAAAGAAATAATAAAAAAAGAATTTTTTTTTTACCAATTTATTACTTTTGGAAGGTGGAGATTAACCTGGAGGAAGTTAAATCACTTTTATCTATCCCTGTCCTGGATCATTATTACAGCCACTGTGGGGGGTCTCAGGTTTACTAGTACCTCTTTCATCATCTGTTGCAGATGCTCCATGAGATCGAGATTTTGCTTGTAATCTTCCACAACCATGTTAAAATCATTCAGCTGTTTTTGTAAGTCACTGATTGACCCCAAGAGAACTCTAACTTTAGCATTAGGTTCATTTGCAAAAGGGTCGATGACTTTCTTCTCTAAATTATCCATCTTCTTTTTAAGAATCTGTTTAAAAGACATAGCTATATTAAACACTGCAACAAAATGTTTCTATTTTTAGAAATCTAATATAAAAAAAGCTGGGGAAAACCATACAAACATATTTCTTGTCCTGTGTTTTAAAAATTACAAGCTGCTCTTTCAAAAATCAAAGGAAACTGGAGGGCCTCTGCAATGCTGATTAAAATTGATATAAACTATATTTATTAAAGGTATAATTGAGCTAACCTTTTTCAGCTTAAAAATAAACAAACATCTGTAGTAATAAAGCATGGTTAGGTATGACTTGCAACTAAAAAGGCCATTGAAGGAAGAGTTTCTGGTGAATGCAAAAAATGGATGAGGCTAGCGGGCGCCTAGGGTGCAAATGAGCATGATCAACTCCAGGCGATGAATACAGCCAAAGGTTCTGAGGAAAAAAGTTCATCTTACATGGTGAAATGAGAAAGACAAGAAAGTAGCTTGACACAAGAGACTGTTATTTTGGGGGAGGTTTTTAAGGAAAAAAAGACTACGTCACACATATTGTGAAGTAACAGAGGCAAGAAGAATAAAAAACTAAACAGAAAAATAACGATGGATAAAAGGAGTGAAGTCAGGAATTGAATTAACATCATTTCACTGAAGTAAGTGGAAGAATTACAGGACCAGAACAATGAAAAATGTCTCAGTCAATGACAGACAGGGAGGATATAATGATGAGTAAGAGGGAAGCGCACAATAAATTTTGTGATATGCCAATCTCCTATGATGGGCTTGGCATAGGCTGAGAAATTCAACTGGTGAAGCCGTTACAAAGCCTAGAATTTCTATTACCTGTATTTTCTCTGCATATGTATCAACTTGCTGAATCTGTATTCTAAGCACTTTCATATTTCGAGCTTTTTCAGTTTTCTTTATATAGTTAAACTTCAAATTGTTGAATTTCTTTTTGAGATCCTTAAATGATTCTCTGAGCTGCAACAGAGTAAACATATTTGTTAGTAAAAAGAAATCAGCACACATCAGGTTTTCTCAAGAGCTGTTTAAAGGACAATTTAAACACTGAAAATTTAATATAGAAATTAGTAATATTATGCCATCTCATAAAGCATCCTTAGTTCCTCAGAATTTCTTTACAGTAATGGAAACTCGTAATCTTGCTAAATCAACATTTTTGCATTCTGAATGAAAAGTACTGTTTCCAGAATAACCGGGGCAAAAAAGGACTGGGTCAAGGAATGAGATACTTGCTCAATCTGTGAAAAAATCCTATCCAGGAGCTTCCACTTATTTTAACTAGAGGTAGATGCCCTTCACATACTTTAGTGCATTTAGTAGAAATGGTAGTCATGTAAATTTACACTTAGTTCCAAAAAACCAGTTTTACTGGGCCTGGACAAGTAGATTTGTTTTTATTCATAGGACCTTTCTCCTACAATACAACATTTAGTTTATGTCAAGTGGTTTTTTTTTCCCATTCCCCACCCCTATTTCAAAAGTCCTGCTTCTGGAAAGAAGTTATACATGGGCTTAATTTTGTACACTGTACTAGTCCAAACATCTTCGTACAATTACTCACCGCATACAAAGAGGAATATAGCTCTTTGCAGGATCGAGATGCAGGCTGTATGACCACCTGACTTTCAAATAACTATTCTATGAGTATGGCAGCAGAGAGATCCTGCCTAACAGACACAGAAAGCCTCGCCTAACTACTGCTAGATAGACTTGGTACTGTGTGAGAATACTTTTACCAATCAGCACTGACTTGGTGCAGCAAGCCCAACACCAGGGAAAATTATTCTTACAATAATATAAATTAAAATTAACTAGTATGTCCATGACTTTCAAGACTTTTCAGATGAACTTATATCAGCTAACTACTACTAAATCTAGTTATATTAAATTGGTTCTAAAACTTTTAAAATTGGATGGAATATAGCTACACTTTCTTTAATCTACAGAAAATATTATAAAGAGACAGAAGGATAAGAATGACACTGATGAAGATCTAGAAAGCTGCAATTTCATTTACACACATATGGATCAGATGCATTCCAATTTACCAGAAAGAGTTTAATACCATAGAGTTTAATACTATAATACCAATATCAAAAAGAAGAGTCATATATGATGAACATAATTTTAATCCCAGTGGTTATTTACCATGGGAACTAGTTATAATATAAGGTTGTTACATTCTTTATTTTTTGTTTTCAAGTGACAATTACGTTTCCTTTAATATTGTCTTCCAAGTGGGCTCTTAATAAACCAGATATCATTTTCTTCATTATCAATGTTACATAAATAAGCATATCAAAGCCATTTATATAAATTACTGTTAAAGGGCTATGAAATTTTTAAGCATAGTTTTCTTTGTATTTTTTCTCTGAAAGCTATGCAACCAATTTTATTTACAACTTTTAAAAGTCCTTTCAGATATTACTGCTACTTCTTCATTTCTTTAAGCAAGAGATACAAGAATCAGACAAGCAAAAAACCTGCTTAAAATCGTACTCTTTTAATTATCTTGCAATTCCATGTTCACATTTTCAAGTTATTTGTAATTAACTCATAAAATTTGAAATTGAAGAATACGAACATGACCAAAATATTGATTTTAAGAACTTAAAACCTTTACACCAATAATATTTTGCTTTTAGGATAATGTATAATAATAATAAATTAATTATGTAAAGTTGTATTTATTTAAAGACACTAATGTAAAGGAATGCAGAAGTTCTAATGCTTTAGGACCTGTTACTCCAGACACACAAATGAAAAGAACTTACTTAATTAGTGTTAACAAGTTCATGTCACATCCACGATTTGATACCTAAATATGTATTTGAGGCTTTTTTAATATTAAAATGTCCTACAGACTTCACCCTGCCCCCCTCCTCCTTCCTGCCAAAGAATCCAGGGAATAATGAAGGCTTATTCTGCAGCTACTGTTATTGGAACAGCTAACAATCAATCATTATTATTATTATATATTAATGTTAATCCATCAAGGGATATATTTTTCATTTTCATTTCATCTAGTGGGATGTTGCCACATTATTTCAGCAGTGAATAAACAGATGGTGCTTAGTCAGTGTAATGGAAAGCAAGGGAGTTCTATCACTGGCCCTGTGATCTCCAGTTAATTTAAGCTCTTTATCCCACCTAAGTACACAGAATAATAAAGCCTATCTAAAAGCCCTCTGCTAATATAATCACTTCTGCAGAACGATATTTTTTTTTTTATTCAGAACACAAAAGTATTATTTGCTGCTTCAATTTTGTGGGAAAGAAAAGATGAACAAAAGTTTTAGTTTATTTCACTAGCTTGTGCACATACAGACTAGTAGTGATAATTTATAATGCCAGAGGCTCTCCCCATAGCAGTATGTGAAATTAGATCTCCTTGTTTCAGATATGATGGCTCATGTGTCAAAGGTCTGCAGCTGCTGTCACTCTTCTCTTTTAGCCTCAGTGGAAAAACCAGATCCAGCTCTGACTTGTACATCAGAGTGCATGTGCACAACTCCTGTTATCATCAGCAATTGCACCAAGGACAATGTATGGCTTCCAATCTTTAGAAATCTAAACAGATCTCAGTTTTTCAAGATTAAATGAGAAATTCCAAAAGGACTATGTATCCAAATATGCTTCAGAGACTTCAGTCCACTGCTTTAATGGAACTTTGTACCTTGTCTATTGTGTCATAGTCTTAAATCAGGCAGCTGTTCCTAACTATAGTTGCCCTGTCATGGGTGGAGAATGATAGTGGAGGAGAGGGGTTTAAGTACCAATTGCTTCAATTTATCGCAGGACCACAAAATAAATGGAAAAATCACATTTAAAAAGTGCTTTAAACATGCTTTTGTTAACAGTACCGTTCCAGTAAATGCTTTGATTCCTGTATGAGCCACGCTAGAAGGAACTTCAATGTCGTTAATCCCTTACCTTTCCCATTCTATTCATATACAAAACTTCTAGTAGCAGCAATAATCAAAACACCCCAAAAAAGCAGGTTGCTGAAAATAAATTTTCAAAGTGACGAAGATCAAGAAACAGTCAAACAAAAAGTGGAAAGAAAAGAAAGGTGCTGTTCAAGTCATTAATGACTACTTTACTCCTGGGGCAGCAATCAAAACAAATTACAAGGTGAGAAATGTGGCTATATCTCGGTTTCTACTGACTTGTGAATAAAGATAGCTCATTACCATTTATGGTTAAAATCCATATTTCCAGTCATATCTTTCCATAAATGTATAAATAATGACTTGGTGAAGAAGAAATGAGATGCTGGAAAGAGCTGTGAATCTACTTCAGGATCTGTTGCTCTTCTGTTGCAAGTTCTATGCAGACATGCATAAATGTTATTTTTAAAGTGATCACCAAAAGGAAAGGCTTTTTCATTGTAAAAGTTATCTCGTGTAATTAACTGTGTCACTTATAATCCCCTGAAAAGATCCAGTGTAGCATTATTATATCCAGTGTATCAGTGTCCCTGAGGCTGAGCTCTACCACAAGTGACTGCAGTGTAACGCAGTGGAGGCTGACATTCAGAGGCTGCTACCCAAACCAGCTCCTGAAGCAAGAAGCCCGAACTGGCAAATTGAGATCCCAAAGATGAGCTTTCCTTATGCTTCTCAAAGATGTAGAGGACATAAATACTTAATTTTGCCTTTTCAAATTCTCTCTAAATTAGAGAAGGCACAGAAAAGGCAGCCATTTTACTCTTCTCTCCTCCAAGGCTGTCTCAACATTCATGCTACAGATTCTTGGCTATAAATTTCAGTATTTGTTTCCTTGTTTCTTAAAGAAACACCAATGTGTTACAAACACAGGGAACTTGCTAAGTCCTCTAAGGATCTCTTCAAACACTACTGAGTCCTAAACACCAAAGCCCTAATTCACATGCTATGTTTACACACTTAATCACATCAAACATAAATAATGTAAGTATTTACAGCAGAATCCCAAATATTTTCAGTCAGCTTTAAAGTTTGCTCTGTAAACTGGTAAATCACTACTAAATTATCTAGTTGGCTGTTTACTATGTGACAGCCATGAACAGCTGCTGCTTGCTGCTGGCACACGAAATACTTATTTGCCTAGACACAGTAGATAGTAAATAAATTGTTAGTTCAGACAGGTCTGCTACGTACTAGCAATAGTCAATTCCTGATGATAAAATTGACAGAATTTAAAATACTGAAGGTAATACTCATAAATAATATTCTTGAGGTAGTCTGGTGTCTGGTTTCTTGTTCCCTGAACAGAATTAGTTATAAATACTTAAAAAAAAAGAAAAAAAGGAAAAAAAAAAGAAAATGGCAGAATATTAATGCACATACAGGTACATTAGTCAAATACTTGTTTAGGAAATACTTTCATCTTCTATGCTAAAATATAATAGAAAAGAACCTAAAGAAAAAGATATCCACATGCCAAATTAGTATATTTTAGTTAGTTTGTATTCAAGATTTAATTAGGCTTGGGAATGACAGGTTTTAACTTAACCAATCAACATGGCTTTCCCAGCTGAAACAGAAAAATAAAAAAATCCCAAGAGTGAACACTGTAATTGCTGTGCAGTTAGTTTACAGGGAGTATCCAAAAACTATCAGAAGACAAAAGATATGTTTTGCCATACAGGGCACATGGTGAGTAACCCACCACTGATATGATCTTTTACTTAAATTTGAGAGACAGAAGATTGGCTTTTTCCTCTACTTCCTGCTTTCCCTTGTAGTCTAACAAGCAATAAAAATACAAAAAGAATTCTTCTTAGAAGGGAGTCACATTCTCTTGCCCTAATTATATAATCCCAGAACCAAAGGACAGGAACAAGAGATTCTTTTATATAACAGTGTGTCTGAATACGGCCAGCCTTACATACAGACTCCTTTTCTTCAGCAAATTTGAGGGGTTTTCAGCAAAAACTTAGAACATTTTATTTCAAATCTCAAATATTCTGATTCTGCCATGACACTGTGTACAATAATGGAACTTCTTGTTTAGATACTTCATGCTTCATTCTCTTCTCATTAAAAATAGTTGGGATAAAAATCACGGTCACCTCTTTTTTGGTGATTTTCAGAAAATACAGTCTGTCTTTACTTAGGTGTGGGTTTACTTAACAAAAGATAAAAATAAGAATATATAACTTTCAGTGTCCTGCATTTTTACTACCTCTGCTTCATGCTACAGGGAACATTAAGGTGAAATCCTTCCAGTTCAGAATCCAGTTTCTGTACTTCACAGATGCAGAGGAGTACAATCTACAGAAAATCACGTAAGAGCCCATCAGTCTCTTATTTTAATGGATCACTCTGGGAAAGTTAATTCTTTGAAAAGTTTTTCCTAAACTAGATTTTGTGGAGACATCTAAAAAATGCAACCTGTTAATTTGTGAATGCATTTGTATTTGGCCTACCAAGATGTTAAGTTGATAATCATATTAACTGAATAATTATTCCTAGCCCAAGTTCCGTAATGCTAAATTCTAATCTCTTATGCCAATGAACATTTCCTTTCCTTGTAGCAGTTTTTTAAATATCATATCTTGTGTTTCTGAAAAAATGTTAGTACTAGACTATTCTGAACTTTTCATTAAAATACTGAAAGTTCTTTCCAACAGCCTGACAACCGCAATACATACAAATTCTACTTTTGTTTGAAACTTTGGCTTCATAAGAAAAAGGTATGAAGTCTCGTGTTTCAGATGAAGCTGACTGAGCTGAAAGCCAAACAAAATATAGCTGCTCTATTTCCAGTCCTTTTGGTACAGTGAAAGCATTTTATTGCCAGCCCAACAGCTTGATAGAATCCTGAACAGCAGAGCCTTGAACCATAGAGTATTGTTGCTGCTGCGTAGATCCAAGGTTGCTGCTAAAATGAAAGTCTGTTTTTCTGTGTGCATATGAAGCATTTAGGGGAATAGTAAACAGTAATGTATATTATAGAACACAAAAGCTCTTTTAACAGTCATTCAGTGTGCCGGGATTTATCCCATTTACCTCATTTATATCCTCTTGAGCGGTGCAGTGTTGGAAATACTGTGACAGCTCTTCCTCATACTTATCAGCTCTGGAGCTCCAGTTTATGCTATCACACTCAAATCTAGCAAGTTCTTGCTTCAGATTCCTTACAGAAACATTCAAGCAATTCTAATGAGGAAGAGACAAAGAAATTTATCAGTCTTGGGAAATGCATTGATTTAACCAATCCAGAATGAAAATCATTGAGGCAGAACATGCATAGCCAGCCACAGTGGGCTAGAGTAAACTATTAAACCTTCATGGGAAGGACAGCAAGGACATAGCAGTTTCAGTCACTGGTAGTCTGGGGAGTAGTTTTGGGTCTCAGTCACAACCTAAACAAGGTGTCTTCTCTGAGCAAAGAGGAAGTGACCTGCTCTAGTCCTTTGCTACCTGGAGAATAGATCCTTTCTGCCATCAATCAGTTTAGAGTGTCTGAAGAGCAGACTGTCAATATGAATAATCTAGCCAGGTCATAAGCAATGTCTTGCTTTCTTAGTAAGTGAATGAATATAAGATGATGAAAATTCTTCCCTGAATAAATAATTCCTTTCTAAAATGATATCCATATTGTCACACAAATCAGTCTTGAATCCACTAATAAGGTAACACTGTTATTATATTTCCTTTTTTGTTCTTCTGTTATCCTTTCTTTATAGGAAAATAAATCTGCGAAGCAACATTTACAAAGTAGCAGGATTGTGATGTAGAGATGCAAGAAATCGCCATCAGGGCCTTGAACTTCACAAAAAATACTAAAGAAAGTTATGTTTTGTGTCTTTTTCCAAACACTGATATTTTAAGATTAATTTCCTTAAAGCTCTCTGTATTTTTCTCAGAATAGTAATACATTTTTGCTCATCTAAAATTCAGCCAGATAACTCCAATAATCTTTCATATTTATCCTTGATTTCACAAATCATTCTGCTTATACTCACAAGTTGCTGCACTGCAGACAAGATATCCACTCCGTGGGTAATAAGTAGATTATATAGCTGTCTAATATGTGCATGTTTCTCCTGAGAATTCACAAGGTAGGCTTCAGCCTGGTGCACATTTTCAGGGTCCACACATATTTCAGGAATATCCAGTTCTCCTGATTTTGACAGACATTCCAGCTGAAACATACAAAAACAAAAATCAGTGTGTGTTTAAAATAACTTAAAATTTCTTCCTTACCAACCTAAACTTCTTTGAGGTGGGTTTAAGTAATTAAAATTGGGTTCAGATCTGAGTTTTAAATTGTACTGATTCATTCAGTTTTAGATCCAAGATTTTAATTCTGATCACCAGGCTGATTAATGCTATTTCTTTGGCGAAAAGGAAAGAAAAGACAGTAACCAAAACCAAAGAGAGCTTAACTACAATGAGAAGAACGTATATGTTAAAATATTATACTCACTTCCTTTTTAATGTGATGAAATTTGACTGTCTTGCTGAAAATCTCATCATATTCTATCATTGCATCCTTTACTCTTCGATGGAACTGAATAAGCTCACTTATTCTCTCAGAATTCTCTTTCACAGGAAATCCTTTCTGGCTTGGCAATTCCAATAATTTTATCAGGTACTCAAGCTCAGCATTCAGTTGCTAACAAAAAGCAGAGAAGTTGCTCAATTTGCACAAACATAATTCCAATTTTTCCTTTACATTTGATGAAATAACCACCTAACAATGGTAAATTGCCTCGGGGGAAAGTCAATGCCATGCACTTTAAAATACTACATTCTGTACTTTTTGCTAGGCGTGAATCTCAGCTATTACTCAGCCTTGCATGAAAATAAGTCAAACATAATTACGGGGCAATGGCAGAGTGAATTGCTAAAACTCAGAGACAGCATTCACAGGAGGTAGAAAGTTCACTATGGTGTACCTCAGCCTCTGACCAGCTCTAAATACAAAAGCATGAAGCTGATGCTCTTCTTGTACTTTCACCACCCCAATGCTCGTGTGTCACATTAATACACACCTAACACCACATGAGACCTTCTCTGGACACTGAAGGCAAAATGTCTTCTCCCCTACCCTATAAAATACACACAAACACTTCCTCCTAGAAAACTGATGTAAAACATAAAACACTTCAAATCCAGACAGAGTGTCTGGCGTCAATGTGGATGTGAATCTTTACGGGACCAAAAAGAGCTTTTGATGTACCCTTCAGTCCACTAGCTTGGTTTCTCACCTCATTGTGCGGTTTCATTTGGTTAAGCTTTTTCTGTAGTTCCAAAATAATTAAAAGGTCACTTCCAAGGTCAACTGGTACTGCAAGCTGGAGGGCCTCTTGAAGAATCTCTAATCCACGGGTAGTCTAAAAGATAATCAAAAAGTTCAGCATTTCTAACTGAAATAAATTTTTTAAAAAACCCCAAACTTAAAGTCAAATCTAAATTTGTTACAAAAACCTTCCTCAAACCAGGCACCCAAACACTGTAAAACCTCTCTGTCGCAAACCTTCTGAGTGACAAGGGTGATAAGATATCTCTAAGACAGCGTGAAAAAACGACTCAGACGCCAAGACTGCAGAACCCACAGACACACTATTTCTGTGATAACAGACCTGCTGGTGCACTGCTGAGTTGTGCTAGAGAAACAGCAAATACAAGCCTAGTTGGTGTTTCTGGTTCTGCTACTAGCCTAGCTAGCCTTTCTTTTAAGGAGCACTGCACACTCTCCCTGTGCCAAGAAGGCTTCAATCCTCTTTCTGTAGGAACCTGGTTGGACTTGAGTTTAGTAAGTATTAGGACACAGTTTAGTTTAGCAACTGTTCAGTCTCAAAAAAAATGGTGCTTTTAAAAAGAAAAAAACAGTCACTGCTGGTAAAGCATTGAATAAACTTCATTAAAACTTAGAATTTGAAGTGGAGACTTGGACCTGTATGCATTTGAGTAAGGGAAAAAAAGACTAAAAACATTTCATGTTTCCTGATGACTGACTGGCAGAACAGAGAACAAGCTACGGACAAGAATTGTATCTTACTGATCATCACTCTTTCTTAAACAATACCTATAATAGTTGATGAGAGAGTCAGAAAAATTAATAACAATCTAGAAATATTTGCCACAGCTGCTTTCTTCCTAGCTATTTTACTTACGATTTTTAGTTGTTCTTTAAATATCTGGCACTGTTGCTTGATGGGTTTCACTTGAGTAATTTTAAAATTCCAGATTGCCCAAAGATCAGTCAGCTCTTTCCTTTCTTTATTCAGATTAATAATGATATCTTCCGTTACTTTTATCGATTTTTCTACTTCTAATATTAAACTCTCCTTTACCTGGCAAATAAAAAGACAAATCTTTTTCACAAGTTTTTATAAAATACAGTTAAAACCTCCTAATTTTAAAAAAAGCTTAATAAAACCCCAAATATTCTAGTGTAACTTTTAAAAAAATTCTGATACTTTTAAATATACTTTTCTCTTATTGTTTTCTAGAAATAGGCACAGATCGAAGGAATTGGTAAACTGAGGACATAGCCAAAGCTGGATTTTAAAACATAGAACAGGTCAGTAATGACTGAATTATCGCCATCTGATGGCTGTTTCACACTCAGACAAAATAAAATAATTTCTGAATAAACAGAACTACCCAAAATGGCCTTTGGAGAATAAATAGCAACTGGAAAACAAAGTAGGCGAAGAAAAGACCAACACTTTGTGCTGATAAACAAAACAGCACCAAAGCACAGGAGGGCTAAAGTATTTGAATATTTGGGTTTTTTTCCTCTTTCCAATAGATCCTCTATGAGAAATACCAGAAAACTGGATAATGCCATTTCTGGCTTTCCCATTTAATTTCTTTTTTCCTAAGAGAAGTTGTTTTTGTAAATTACTAGTATGATCCATATCATCTGGATACTTAAAAGCCACAACCTGGGAATATCATGGGAACAGGGTAGCAGAAAATATGGTGATAACATATTTCCAGGTCTTTAGGGAGATAATGCCTGAAGACACGTCAAGACTTTAAGTGACTTTGCCGTTACTCTGACTGCATCCAGCAGGGACACAAACCCTTCAGCCACACTAACAGCCTGAGCACTTTCCCTCCCTCTGTTGGTTCTTCCAGCTCACCTTGCATGCTGCAGTAGTTTACCAACACCACCTCCCCCTCCTCAGCTTAATGTGTAATTTAATTGCTCCCTAGTCTGTCCTATAAAAGCAGAATGAACAGCTGGGTATCCAGGCTGTCTACATTACTCAGGATTACTTTAGGAGGCGTAGCTTAGGGAATGATTGCACATCTCAAATGATCACCTCATGAAGTGTCATTAGAAAATTAGACAGGGATGCCTAGGCAGTGTAGCTGTCAGACAGAAGGTAAAGATATCGGGACAGATGACCTGCAAGGAAGTAGTTCTAACATCCATTTCTTTAGAAGAATTCATACACCCAGCCAGCAAAGAGTGCCTGCCTCTTAGTGGAAGTAAAATAAACTTAATATTGTACTTGTGTATATGCTGTTTTCCAACATGAATAAAACAGATATGAGCATATATTACATTTGAATGCACGGACTGGGTCATGAAGGACTGTCATTGCTAACCACAAAACTTTTTATATTACTTGTAATGCCACAAGCACTCAAATAATACTTTCATATTCTAAAAGTATATCACAGCATTAGCCCCTTTAAAACTAGGGACTGGAGAAATCACAATCTAGGCATAGACCTAGGGTTGGATCACATTACAAGCAAATATAAAAAATTTAATATGGGTTGTCAGATTATACTCACCACATTTACTAAATTAAGAAAATAGCAACCCATATTTTGGGTGCAAAAAGTCTTCTTTATAGTCTTTTGCCACTGAATATTAGCTGACTCCATTGCAATTTTGTTTTCAGCCTCTCTGTTTGTCAGTAGTGGTTTTGAATTATAGAACTCCTTCAGATTTTTGATATCATCATTCACCTATAGAAAGACATTAAATAAATATTAAAAAAAATCAAAACTTGAGGTCCTATAATCAGAAGTTATACAGCTATGATAAATTCGAATAGCACCCTCTGAATCTTCTTCTAACTTTAAGATCTATGAGTCCCTAAAATATTTACAAACATCAAATAATAAAATAGTTTTAAATAACTTGCAAACCAGCAGATGGCAAGCAGATGGATGACAGCAATTAGCTCAACTTCTGTCACATATCATTTTATGTACCAGTAGATTTTATGTACCGGTATATCAATGCACTGATTTTCACTGATCTGCTTAATATGAAGTAACTGAAGCTAGCAATAATCAGAAGTAGATGTAATACAGTTTTTTTCATGGTTTATTGTGCAATAAATAAATCCTATGGCTAATTCTATCTGATAGGTTCCATTACATCCTCGATTTCTTTCTAAATATTAAAGAAGAGCTACCATATTACAGAACCTTAAAATGGAATCCAAATCAAAATGAAAATTAACTGTCCCAAACACCATTAGCACAGCTACCAAAATTATGTTGGTATTGAATTGCTTATGATTTGAGCTACAGCTGGTTTTTATTTCAGTTTTAAACCCAATTGTAGGAATTAGCACATCAGTGGAAGTAGTGCAAGACAGCAACAAAGATCTCTAGGAACATACCATAGGACATTTTTTAAGGTTATATGAAGCAAATCAGTCAATTTATTATTCAGAGTACATATATGGAAGCATTTTTTGTCATGTATATAATGGGAGAATACATGAGATAAAATAAAACCAAATACAATTCTTCCTACAATGGAAGCACATTTTTTCAATTGTAAGATTTTTACAGTCTAGTCAGAGAATAAATAAGTAATCCATACCTCTACAGCTGACTGTAGAAAGGCCACATAAGTTTCTAGAATTTCTAGCTTTGAACTAATATTTTTTTCAATTTTTTTCAGTTCTTTATTCAGAAAGTCAGCTCTGCTAGAAAAAGCCGCCACCTGCTCAGGTTCCAACTCTTCCATATTTTTGATGATTCCCTCAGCTGCTCTTAGTTCACATGAAGTTTCCTTTGACGGTACAAAGCATAGAAAAAAAATGTATAATGACTGGAAAGGACTTGTGAATATTGATATCACATTGTTAATTTTCATTAGGATTGCTTTCTTTTGTATAATTCAATTACTTGTTTGTAGAAGAGCTCATAATGGAGATTAAATCACAGAAATATTCATTTCTTTCATAAAAATGATGGGTGTGGTTATTAAAATAGCTATTTTGAAAGCTAGCGTATCACAATCCCCAGAAAGAATAGTTAGAAGAGGTGTATACATCTGTCAGGGCAAAGTAGACACTGCAGCAAACAAAAGTAACACCCTGGCACACAAAAATTTGGCAGAAAAGACACTTGAAACTATTTTAAAGTCTTGAAGGAACAAAAAGTTGTTCTTGCTTATCTGTTGAGCTTTTCATATTGTTACTATGTGCTCTCCAGAATTGTTTTAAAGTGAATTTTATTTCCACAGGCACTGTACAGATCCATGCCTTTGGCCCCATAAGCTGTTGCCTGAAACAAGAAAGAACTCTGCAGGAGTAATGGAGTTTTAAGTATTGAAAATACGTAGGATACTCCTAAAATACACACTGCCATGTTGCTCAGCTTAGGCTGAAACGTGCACCAACGTCAAGGCTATGGAAGGGATTCAAGTGGTTTTAACCCACTTTCAGATACTGCAGTGCTGCTGTGGGAGTTGGAAAGGCCCTGGATGTGACTTAAAAATAGCCTCACGTGTTACAGAGCTGAGTGCTGCAGGGCTCTCGTCAAATGGCTGCACTCCCAACATGACCAATGGCTATCTTTACAGCCCCCTCCACAGTTTCTCTAAATGGGAACTACTTTTTTCTTTTTTGCCAGTTCATCTCTTTTATTTGGCGTAATAAACTACAGGAAAGTTTTTCTCTGACTCTGGCTGTCTAGACAATTATTAAACCTGGTGCCTGACGTAGGAGTAGCAATTCACATTTGAAGAGTCTTCCTGTCAAGAGCTGGTACGAGGATCTTGAGGCAGTAACAAATAACACAGTGAGATAGAGATAGTGGGGAAAAACAATGATTTAAGGACTGAGTTGTAATGTTATCTGTGGTTTTGTTCATTAACTACAATTTAAAATAAACCATAGACCGATTTTCTTTACAAGAAACTCAGCCTCTCACCTTATTTAAAATTACATACAGGAAGCATTTGTTTCTAAAAGCACTTAACATTATTGAAAGGTTTTTTTACCTTTGTTTGTTTAGCCAGTTCAAGGTGTTTGTTCAAAACTCTTTCTGACTCACACAAATACAAGCCAATCTCCATACCAACTGCAAGCATCGGGGCGAGTTTTTTAATTGATTGCGACACCTTTATTTGAAAGTATTATTCACATGGTTAATTTATATAAGTAGACGTTATTACACCAGTATAAAATAGCACTTTTTACAGAAAAAAATGAAGTAACACTTGTCTGTTGGTGCATAGATTATGTTTCTGGGCATAATGTTGTGGTTTAAACCCAACTGGCAACTAATACCACACAGCTGCTCACACACACCCCCCACACACACCCCCCTCAACCCCAAATGGTGGGATGGAGAGAAAAAATGAAAAAGAGGTAAAACTTGTGCTTTAATATCATATATAGTCAGAGAAAGTCAGGAATTAAAATATAAAGGAAGAAAACTCTATTTCTTCAACAGATATGATCAAAACCCCTTCCTGTTTGCTCTCATTTTATTGACAGTGCTTTCCTTTACCCTAAATATCCAAAGCTTGTGATTTCAGTATGGCACAAGTGCATTATAATCTAGCTATTATAGCCCTGGCAGAAATATTTTGGTTCTGCTCCAGTTTTTTTTCAGAAAGTACATTTAAAGCTTCTCTGACAGGGCAAGAGACCTATTTTTGTGCAGATACATATACAGAATTCCCTTCCACTGTTACTAAGATATTACATATGCACTATGATAACAAAACAGATTATGAAGAGCACAGGCAGATGATGCCAGACATAACACATAGTTATTATTAGGCATGTGAATTCACACGTAACTTTTTTCTTAAGAAGTGGCTGCTAATTGAGGTTAAAACTTTATTATATGAGGCTGAGGGGCAGTTGAATTTGGCACCAGATTCTTTGGCATATTTTGCATTAGAAGGCTGGGATGAAAAGTGTATTGCTCGGTAGGAATATAACAATAAGCACTCTTCACTGCAATGAATAATTGTGTTACGACACAAGTCACCAAGATGTCCTCTAATGCAAGGCTGGGAACAAAGTGATTAGAACAAACTTCAGATTGAAACCTTATGCTCAAATTGAGGTCTACATTTTGAGTAAAAATTACCTTCATAGCTTAACTTTTACCTTAAGATTCTCAACATGATAATGACATCATTTCTATACACATAAATGCTATAGAAAAGGACCCATTTGTATTAAATTGAATTCACATTTGATTGAGAAGAGTTCATTATAAACATCATGCAAATACAAAATATCAGATTGCATACTTAATTATTCAGTCATTAAATTTACTTTTCTGGTCTATACTCTTGGTTCCTTCATATGAACCTTGCTAAAAGACTATATTTTTTAAATTTGAATTTACACATGGAAACTTATTTAGGAGCTATTTGTCTATTCCATCTCTGACAAGTCATTTAAAAGGTCTGTAGTACTATATGACATTCAACAGTTTAAAGAAGGCTGTGATGTCCTTGATGTATCAATATCTTAATTAACAAAAAGAATTTTTATAGTGAACAGAATCTAGTCTCCTTCAGATTTACTGAAAATTTGCTGTGGTTCAGTCACCGTGCTTACTAACCTCAATTTTGCCACACTTTTATTTTTATCTTCAGCCACATGAAACAGAGGACAGAAGCAATATAGGAAACCTTCTTACAGGTCACAGGATTGATTGCTCACTTCTTTTCCAAAAGAACAAATTATAATAGTTCATTATTCAAGCAAATCCATGCTTAATAGACCATCACTAGTAAAATGTACTTGTGGAAACAGCTGAATTTTTCAGACCAGCTTTAGGCTCCTTTGTGTTGATAAGAGCATTCAGCATTCTAACGACAACTCTGCTCTCTCTAAAAAACTTGTTATTATTTGATTCAACTTTAATATTCACTATAGCTAAATTATGGAAATACAATGCACTGTTCAGGAATGTATTAAGAATGTTACTGAATGCTTCAAGAAGATGTGCTATGATGATTATAATAATCATCACAAAGATCATCAGAATGCTGGACACCTCTCCTGTGGTGATAGGCTGAGACAGCTGGGATTGTTCAGCCTGGAGAGCAGACGACTTTGGGAAGATTTTATAGGAGACCCTTCCAGTACCTAAAGGGGCCTATAAGAAAGCTCGAGAGTGACTTGGAGTGACAGAACAAGGGATAATGGCTTCATAGTGAAACAAGGTAGGTCTAGATTAGATAATAGGAAGAAATTCTTCACTATGAGGATGGTAAGACACTGGCACAAGTTGCCCAGAGCAACTGTGGCTGCCTGTCCCTAGAAGTGTTCAGGGCCAGGTTGGATGGGGCTTTGAGCAACCTGGGCTAGTGGGAGGTGTCCCTGCCCATGGCAGAGGGGTTGGAACTGGATATTATTTAAGGTCTCTTTCAACCCAAACCATTCTGTGATTCTGTGATGTACCTTATTCAGATGATCCTCAAGTGAGGCAGTCCATTGCTGTTTCTTCAAAGCAAGTTCTTCATAATCTGGACACTGGCTGTTTAACTGATCTACTTTTTTTTGAACACATTCCATCATTTTCTGAATTCCTGCCACCCAAGAGCTAAAATGGAAAAGTAGAACTGTCATTTATTTCTCATTTTTTGCTCGACATAGAGGATTATTATGATTTTAAAAAAACCCAACATTTTTTCTGTTGATTTGTATGATCAGTAACTTACGAATTTTAAACTGTTACCCTTAAAGGAAAAATAACCACGAGAAATATTAAAATTAATCCAAATAAAATTGATAATTAGAAAACACAAGAATGAAGTTTCCAAACAAATCATTTGTCACCAGTGCCTAAGGTAGATTCACAAGACAGATACATTAATTCTCAGAAGACACATAGCCTGATTCACTGAGAAAGAGCTCATTTCACTTCTCACTCTAGCTATGCTATCTAAAAACTAAAATGACAAATGGAAGAGCTTAAAAGAGAAAATATATGGCATACCAGTTCTACTTTTAAAAGAAGGTTTTCTTTGGATTCTCAAATATTTCAGTGTTTTTACAGTAGTTGAAAAAAGAATGTCATGTACATTCTAAGTCAATCTTTCCTTAAAGGTGTTGTTTTAATGGGAGAAAAAAATCCCAGCAATTTACAAAACAGTGGATTTACAAGAGCTTTCCTCTGTCACTTTTCTACCATCTATTCATCTTTCAATATGAATATTTTCAGCATTTTCATTTATTAATTATTTCAAATAATTAATATCATTGTTTTCGTATTTCAAATTATTTCAAAGAAACTGCCTCTTAGTATAAGTTTGCAAGATGCCTCAAGAAGATTTGAAAGTTAGACATTACATAAAAAGATAGGATCAGAGTCTCTTCAGAGGTGTACAACAATAGGACAAGACAAAATGCTCACAAGTTGCAGCAACAGAAACTTTGGATAGGTGCAAGAAAAACACAAAGAGTGCCTAAACAACGGCAAAAATTGCCCAGAGAGATTGTGGAATTTCCATCCTTGGAGATAGTCAAAACTTGGTCCTGAGCAACCTAACCAGGCAGGTTTCAAGCAAGAGATTGCACCAAATGACCTCCAGAGTTACCTGCCAATTTAAACTACTCTATGATTGTAATCCTTAAGCCCATGCCTAGGAATATTAAGTGTTCCACTTGCACGGAAGTCCAACCACTACTCATTGAGGTATGTGGCAAATTCATTACATTCAGGCAGTGAGGCCTGAAGGCAACAGGGAAAAAACTGAAAAGCCATGATATTTTGTGTTTGCTTTCTTATAAAGGGACTTATTTCATTTTATGATGCAAGTAGACATTTAATAGCCTGGATTTTTTCACTGTTCTTTAGAAGCAGCAAAACCCATTTCTAGTTAGATCGTCCATCAAGTTTCACCTTCTCTCTCTAAATCACTGCTGCTTCAGATGTAAAGCTTTGCTTTTCTTAAAATTATAATGTCTTCTAAGCAGAAATTTAACCTCTATTTATTTATAGAAAATCCTGAGCAACACTTAGGCATACAGGAGATATGCCTGTAGCATTACTTGGTTTTATTGAATTTTATAAGAAATTACTAATAGGTTTATTTGGAAAAATTCACCCCATTCTTTTTAAGTCAACCGTAGATATCCTAATATCCCACTGATGTCTTGGACTCTTTAAACATTTATTTTAAAACTCTTAACAAGGAAGAAAGAAAATTAATGACTTATCATTTTAGAGATTCATTCTCTACTAAGGTCTTTATCATTCTTAACATTAATTAATGCTGTGCAGACATTTTGAAACCCAACAGCGGCTTCTGTTGAGGCAATGTGTGCAGAACATGAAGCCCTAGAGAACGGCAGCAGTCATTCTGGAATTATGGCTGGTTTATAAATCAAAGTTTCATTGAGGAAAATCCATTTCCATTATATTTCATTGAAATATTAGGAAGCAGTAACAACAGCTGTAAAAACACTGTGTTTCCAAAATAACTTTCTATTTGAATTTTCAATTTCATCCCATTGCTAGTTTCAAGACAATTACATCTGGAGTGAACAGGTGAAGGACCTTTAGACGAAATATTCTGCAAGATGATGAGATTAAATAAAAACCTTATCAATGCTTTCAGTTGTTGTGTTGAAATACAATTAATAATTAAGGAAATAAGCATATAATGGAAAGTTAGAGCTAAGCTGACCAGTAGAAAACTATCAGTCATAGTCATCTGCTCTGTCTTTGAAGTAGAACTCAGCATAAATAGTCTTCACTCTTATTGCACAAGCCTCCTACTGAGACCTGACAAGCAGGAGATATTAAGGCCCTAGGACTGATTCTAACCTAAGTCATGCATTACATCACTGTAAAAATCACACATGAAGTGTGTGAACACTGTAATTAACAAAAGCTTTGGAAGAAAAAGAGGTATTTATTCATTAATTAAAACTACTAAAATGTGGAGAAATTTCCATATTTTCTGCACAGGGTTTAATATCTGCATTTTTATCTTGCCTCAGTTCATGTTATAATTGCTGTAATTCTGGCTTTCAAAAAGGTCTAAAAGGAGTACAGTGGGCAGCAGGGAGTGCTCATAACTATCTATATTTTAATTGTCATTTGCATACATTTACTTTTCCAAAATGTTAACTAAACCATTGCTTCTGAATTCTGCCCTACCATACCAATATCATTGTTTGACACCACTCTTACAAGTAGCATTCCTAAAAATTTTTGTTTAAGTCATTGGTTCGTACAAATACCACCAGAGAAATACAGCAGAAGCACTGAGTCTTAAAATGCCTACCTACTTAGTAAACTATTCTGGCTCTAAATGCAATTTGATTCTAACTAGCTGAGTTATAAAGCAACATACAGATAGGGAGAAACACAGCAGATACACAAAAATGGAGGGAATACCTGTGAGAATCTGCTTTATTAACTAAAGTTTGTCCCTTTTGCATGGTAGTTGCGGTGCAACCTTTAATTGCTTCCTGCAATTCCTTGTACTTTGGTGTCAATATAGGTAAATGCAAGCCTTCTGAAATAGAGATTTTACAGTAATTCTCAATACTTTCAAGACCATCAAGTACCTGAAGAGAAAAGAAAAGCATATGTTATCAATATTTCTGTTGTTGGAACTCTCCTTGGAATTTATTTGGTTTTAAAACTTCTATAAACGATCTGAAAAAAATATACCTGAAAAAAAAATACAAAAAGACCATTTGGTCTTTGGACACCTTAGAATATAAACTTTTCTAAATCGTCTTCTAACTGAAAGATTTTGGGAAAAAGGTAGCATTACTAATAATACTGATTATAATTAGCCCCTGTGGAAATCACTGTGAGTACAGACATTGCTTCTGGTATCCACATTAGCTTGTAACAGTTTGGGTATTTCAGAGCAGTTCCTGTGTCTTCATACAGCTTTAAGCCATCATGGCAAAGATCAGGATCTTAAAGCCCAATTTTTGGCAAATAAATGTTTCCCAAATACCTTATTTTGGAAAGCAAGTGCTCTTCTCAATATACTTAAAGGAAAAAAAAAAAGAAAAAAAAATTTTAATGGATTTACCATTTTGGATAGAAGTTTGAAGCAAAAAGTCATATAAAAAGGGTAATTGAATTTGTAACTTTCCACTTCAAATTGTTTAGTCAACTGTTTGCATAATCCCACATACACCAGCCTTCAAGAGCACACTAATATTTTTATTATCAGGTTATTATTACAATCTTGGCTTCTTACCAACCTTGCCAGCAGCATGAAAAAAGTCATTGGCCTCTTGCAGCAGGGCTTTCCTTTCTTCCATACGGAAGCACACTTCTTCTTGCAACAGACAGATTTTCTGATTTGAAAGCTTTAGATGCTCTTTTTCTGTATAGTCCTCTGAAAGCAAGATCCTAAATGCTTCACCTTCCAATTGTTCCACAGTGTAATTCCATTCCTAATGGGAAAAAATCCACTTTAATCAATTACACATAGAAAAGTAATATACTGCACGATAAGATATGCATTGCAAAATATGCATTGTTGTAGGCATGAAAGTTATCATGATTCAAAACAGTATTTCTACTAGGAGAGGTTTCCCAGAAAATCATGGGTTTAGTGCTGAGTTTTCAGCAGCGGCATTCTACATTTTTGACACAGTTTCACAGGCAGAAGCAGCAGTTACTAAGGTGTCAGCTGGGAAAAAAGGTCTAGATAACAAAGACCGGAAACCTCCTGGTATGACCACCCTCTCATGGCAAACAGCCCTTAAGCCCACCTATTTAATCAAGAACAAATTAAAATATTGTTTAGGTAACAGCTGCTTGCAGTGAGACAATTTCTGCTAAGAGCTGTCTGGTAATCACTTCCATCAAATGACCCTCCCTTACAGCAGGGTGTGCCATCATCCTTGACATTCTCCATTGTACAGTTTCCCCTGATTTCCTACACAAAATCGTAAATCCACTCAAAGAATGCCTCTGCCTTATCTGATCATGAACCTTTCTAGTGGCAGTGACAGAAGGAAAAAAAGGAAGATCACATTTCAGAATTTCAAGCCACAGAGTCAGAAAAATTTCTGACAATTGAGCCAGGTTCTTTAAAACTAAGGTGTTTTAAAATGGATTCTGTTGAATCAGTTAAGTTCCCATTTAGGTATTTGGTCTACATTGCACCACTTGGAAGCACATTTAGTTAATTAGAACTGATTGCTTATTTAACTCCTCTTTCATTTTTCAGCTATTCATACTGAACCGACTTGTGCTTCTGCTGTAGTGACCCAAATACACATCAATGTTAGGGATTTCTCCACTGCAGTGAACACTTACCTTTCTGTCATGGAAAGCCTAAGCAACAGTAAAAATCTATAGATCTACATTAATGCTTTATTTAGCTTTTTTCATATTAAATCTACGTCTGTTTTTAACTTTTGTATGGTATTACCAATTTTTTAAAACATTGACTAGCCTTAAATTGTTTCAATCGGATTCTAAAGGCCTTAGTAAGAAAACTAATTCCACATATTTCAACAAACCTAGCTTTGTTTCATCTTGAAAAAGAAAGAAGTGTTCTGGTTGGGCTTCAGTATATGTGCACTGTATGCCTACAAAGATGCAAACTTGTCTCACTCATTCGAACTCTTCTTGCCTTCCATAAGGGAACCTGGAGGAAAAGCCTTCTCAGAGATTTTTCAAGTTCGTCTCTTCCCCAAACAAGCACCTGAAGGCCAAATACTGCCCACTGTGTTTCCTTCTATGCTTGTTAAAATACTGCCAGTTTAGAATATCCTGCAATGAAATTGCTCCACTTTCTCAAGAAAACACTCCAAAAAATCCCCCAAATATCTTGAGGACTTGAATTAGATATTCTCAGCTTCCTACTAAAGTCAAAAAAGATTAATCCTGGGCATAATAAAAGCAAGTTTTTTAAAAAAATTGTCTATTACTGATAAACAGCTATAGCAAGATCTTTTTAATTTTTAAATTTCTTTTTCAAATTAAAAGAATGACCATTACCAACATCTGGATGCAATAATCTCCAGCCTGTACTTTTAATTAAGTGAAACCCTGCACTGTATTATTTAATGCACAATTCCCCTTTCATCAAATCCTGTCTTTGACTCTCTGTCCTAAGCAATATGAAGCAAAAGTGAGGATTTTAGGGAGAATAACAGTCTGCTGTGCTGTATTTGTTCCTTTTTACCTGAGGAATTTATCTTGGGGGAAAAAAAATAGTAAGGAGGTGTCCCCATACACAGCTTAACTGACTTGATTTCCAATTATATCAGCACCATAACATTGTCATCTTCCAATACTTGCAGCTGGAATGACGGGTATGAATTGCATGGTCAGATTTTAATATAAATTTTACTTACATTGTCATTAACATCTATATGTTTAAATTAGAAAACAACCCTGAAGCTGGGAGCTTTTAACTGGGACTAATAATAATTCACCACAAAAAAGGCAAAGATAGTGCAGTTGAATATGTGAATCCTCATTTTGGCTGTTATGTTCTATTTGTATTATAATTAAAAAATAAAACTTTATGGAAGAATGAAAAATGCACATATTAATGCAAGTGGAAAGAAAACTGTCCATAATCAGCTTAGAAGCAAATAGAGAAAGACAAAAGTTCTGAACTGTTGCAGTGTGTTACAATGTTTAAATTATAATTACAGCAGGCAAGACTAATTATAAGAAAATGACTCAACTTACAGTGAAATTATTCCCTGTAAGAGTATTTCATTGTAACCAACTACATAAATTTGTTTGGTACAAGATGCCCAACAGCAGCTTTTAGGTGATCTTAAAGCAGGTATTAAACTCTCTCTGCCTTGTTTATATTGATGCAAGGCTCTTCTCTAAATTTTCAAACAAGCTCAAAACCCCAATTTATTATAGTAATTTATATTTTAAAACATTCCACAAACATTACAACCTTACACACTCTCTGAAGGTATTCAATTTGGTTAGACTCATTTGCTACGCTGCTTAAACATTCCTCAAATTTGGTTAAATCTTCTATAAAATAGCTAGTGACAACTTCATTTTCAGCTTTCTATTTATAAGGAAATATTTCTACACATAAAAAACCTAGGCTTTCCATCAACAGGACATAAAAACTCAGTGGAAAAATCTTAGTTAGTTTCTTCTGTTCTTCAGACCTCAACATACTAAATTCCTAACAGTCTGCCAGTCAGCACTAACATATTTCTTACTGATTTTCCTAGAAAGGAACACACAGCCTACTATTACACTGACTTTTCAATTTATCAGGAGATGCTTGTGAATTCCTCTGACATATTAAAGACATGTTGAATGTGTCTCCTTAGCTCTTGTCACTATTCCTTTCCTCACACAAGTAAGTCTTTTAAAAACTTGCTTTCGCTATTCCATTTGGCAAGGAAAATGAGATCTTTCTAGATTCCTTGATTAAACAGGTATTTTTCAAGAGTGTTAAAACTGATGAATTAAAAATATTGTAGCTTTAATTAAAGGTCTTGAAAATTTTCTGCCTTCTAAAGTATCCAGGACAAGTCTGGGGGAAAAAATGCAGAAATACCTACAAATTTATCTTTTTATTAAACAACTATTGTCAGATAAAGGGGCGTTTTTGTCTATATAGTAAACCTTTTGGACTTTGAATTAAAACCTGAGCAGTTGTATAAACGCTTTTTCACTGGAATGTTCTAGGGTTAAGCATAGAAAACTTTGACTTCAGATCATGATCCATGTATTAGATAAAGCAGCATTTAAACCAGAAGTCAGTTAAACACAAAAGTATGTACTTTTCAGAACATGTGATAAATTAGCTTATTCTCTCACATGCAAAAATGTTCCCAGTTGAACTTTTCCTGAGCCCCAAATATGCCTGTCATTGGTTCGTTGCATACATCAGTATATTGATAATTTAGTCCTTGTGAACACTTGAAACGCTTTCACCTTCAGAAACTACATTGCTGTATAACTACCACTATAATCATATTATTCCCTCAAATTACAAATGAAATAGTGGGCACTTGCACAAGTGATTGTGAGCTGCTATGACAATTACCATATGATGTGTCTTTTGGAAAGTTCAGTGAATGGCTATAGCAGTGTATTTAACAGTGAGCTGATAAAAACAACATGCAGAAAGAGGAAAAAGTAATTCAAAGTCTGTCACCCCCCAGAAAATAGCTGAGATATGTTAAAAATTATTTGGCCACAAAGTGGTGCTAGTAGTTCTTCTTTACCATGTCAAGCACCTCCAACGCACATAGAAATGTAACAGCAAGCAGGTAATCAGTGCCAGCAGATACCTTTATTGAAACATAAGTTCCTAAATATGCATCTTCTCTCAACTCTTGGTGGCAATGGGTGGGGGGAACTGGGAAAGTTTTTGCAGGAGTGGGGGCAGGACAGTCCTTTTAGAGTTTGTGAGGGTTGAGGGCTTTTTTCCCCAATTACGATTTCTTGGGTTTATTTTTGGTCTTGATAATTTTATAAGCTAGTGGTAATTTTTTCAGGGGTTTTACCTCTTAGCAAGGTGAAATTTAACATAAGATATCAGCTTGAGAACATAAAAATAATAACAAATCATTCTCCTTTCTCCTCTCAGCCCAGTCTCATGAATTAGATGCTAAACCTGTAAATCCTTCTTAGGCTGGCCTCTGAACAAGTTAAGAAACCATTTCTCCTGTTCAACCTAATGCAACAATACATGTAAATAAACACATTGTGTGAAACAGTTCAGACATTGGAACTTTCCACTTTCTTACTCTCTGTGAAAACACTTAAACTTGCTCTGCATGGCTACTACACAAACATTTTGCTCTGAGCTACAGTACACATATGAAAAGTTACTTGAAAAGATTTATTTACACTACTTTAGAACAGGTTCCTCCTTTATTCTGTTTGCAACATCTGCAGTTCAGTGCTGCAAAAACTAATGCACAAGGCCCCATAACTCACAGCTACATCAAAGCCCCATAACTCAGAGATTTCTCAATTGTATTTGCAGCATACTGTTTCAACCTGGCCACTCTTCTGCACATCATAAGCAAAACCAACATGCTCAGTAACATCCCCTTCGAGAATTTCATTTCTCTCTGCTAGAACATGCTGCTAGCAAGAAACGCAGAAGGCTAAAGATAAGATGTTCTAAATCATAATTCCCATGGATGCATAACAAAAATGTTTAATGCTAAACACTTTTAAATGACCTCATAAAAAAAGGCAATTAAGTGAAATGGATCTACTACATAATGTATGGGAGAAGAACTGTTAGGTGAAATTTTAATATTAAGTATTATTATTATAAGTTAGTTTCTAGATACTCAACCATGAAAAAGATTATTATACAAAATGAAAATGCATATTGTTCTCCTTTCTGCACTTACACTCTAATTTCTAATTCAGACAGCAAATTACAAGAATAGCCCGTGAAAATGAAATGCGGGGAAGATTAATGATTATTTGGCTAAAATTCAGCAATGCTTTAGGACACCTATTTTTGCGGATGTCTCTCTCTCACTGAAAACATCCCACAGCTTACTCATTTACTGACTTGTTTTTCTTGTGCCAAAGGTCTGTTCAGAAGAATTTACCTTTACATATTCATCTTCCCTTAACAAAAAAAGAAGTGCTTTTCGACATGCTGCTCGGAGAAGCATTAGAAATATTATCGTATTGTGTTTACATGACAGCCTTGAAGCAGTTAACTGTCAATTATGCAAACAGGCAAATGTGACATTTAACTACAAAGCTTACAAGGAAACAGATTTTTGAACAATCAGAAGCCTCTTACGACCAACACAATAACCTTTTAAAAGGCATTTACTCCTATTGGAATAGTTTGTGATGAAAAAGGCCTCCTTGGTCATCTGGGCTATCCAAATTCAATGGCATGAAAATGGTATCATGGGGAATGATCCTGACCCAGCAACAGCACTTAGCTGATGACAGCACAATTGAGTTACCTAAAAACGGTTCTAAATATAGGCATTTCATACAAAGATCCTTTCTTCTCATACCAACCTTTTCTTTAATCGAGTCTTACTTTTATTAGAGGCGGTAACAGATTTATTCTCTGGAAAACTGGTATTAACAATGAAAATAGCATTTTCAATCACTTTTAGTCAGAAGAAATAAATGGGCAAATACCTCTTCCAATCATGTACTCAGTTCACTGACAATTAATTATGGTAGAAATGGCTGGGGTTCTGCCCTTTATAAACATTAACATTTGGTAATATTCTGATAAAATTCCTTTTCTTCATTATTTGCCACAGGGTTTAACATGTTAATTATCAGTGTGGAACTTGAACACCAAACTGGAAAACTAACTAAACAACATCAAGGGTTATTCTTCTTTTAAGTTATCAGTAGCTTTTAAAATTTTAAATGAAAAAAAAAAATCTGAGAAACGTGGAGGTCTTGCATCAAAAGAAGTAAAATTACTAAAATAATTGAGACGTATAGAGATATATATCTCATGTACATATAGAAAATGTCTACTCCTATATGTGCTTGTTCAGTGCCCAAGTTCATATTTTGCTACTCATTTTTAAAGGTGCTTCACCAACCAATTACAGTATTTCTTACTTTCACTTTGACTTCCATTTCTTCAAGCTCCTGGAGTAACTCTTCATTTTCCAATAGTGATGAGCCTACATTTTGCTTCTGAAAGTAATCTCTGATGTTTTCCTTATACCAAGATGTTACCTAATTAAATAATAAAAAGAACTTGGTGAAAAGTTTGAGAAGTTATTGTCCATTTTAAAAAATATATACAAGGCAGTTTCATTAAAAAAAAAGCTCTCATTTTCATTCCTTTCATTTTTCATTCCTCGTGTTCATGCTTTTGTTTAAATGCTTGCATTTCTGTTGTAACAAATGTAGAAAGGACTAATGCCAAAACAAACACATAGGGGAACATATATGACAAAACAGACAAAAATGTATTCACCAAATATGACCAGATTGTAAACTAACACAGTAAAAGAAGAATCAAGTTATGGCCATAGAATAAACACATGCTTTTTTGACACAATCAAGATATTGTCCATTCTCCCTTGAAAAACAGTAACTTAAAAATATCCCTTTGCATACAATAAAAGACTGTAATCTGAGTACGTCTCACCCAATAGAACCTCTCCATCCCTGGCTTGAAAAACCAGGCTAATGGTAAGGTAATAGTTAAGCTAATGGGATACTATTGTGTGGAATAATTTTATGTAGATTTACAAATTTATTACATCTTACTAACTTCTTCAGCAAGTATATGCAGCAAACATATGCAGTATACAAATAGAAATATCTTCTAAATCCCACAGAATTACTTGCATTTATATTTGCTTGAATCATAGTAGTACCTCTCATTTTCTTTGTAAACAACATATGGCAAGAATTCCTGAGTGAAGCTTCGCACTTTAAAATAATATCCAGATATTAGTTATTGGTATCAAGAGGATTTCCTCCAATCTTTCCAGTCTGGAAAATCACCCCTATTCTTAGATCATATGCAGCATACTAAGAATTTCTGTACTCTAGGTACTACAGATTTTAATAGCCCACTACAGATTTTTTTATCTGCTCATGTAGAATCATGCTATTTTTAATAAATTTAAACAATTCTAAAAAATGAAAGAACCTTTAAAATGTGTTGGAAATATTTTCAGTTACAAAATAAAAAAATGTTCACATTATCTCATGAGTCCAACAAAGCTAGGGAAGTAAGGAAATTATTTTAATACTGAGCCTTCATTTTTTGAGCACATCCTCCAGATGTGTACTTATTGAGTGAAACATTTTTGCTGGAAGAACATTTTCACAGAACATTTACTATGATTTCATTGAAATACAAATAAATGGAGTGGACAATAAAAACTGTGCTAAAAGGGAAATAAAAATTTCTTTGTAAATTAGGGCTGGGGGGGGTTTTATCACGTATCTGTTTGGCAAAATAAACCAGTATTTCTGTAATATTAGGCAAAGTAAAAAGTCATTATTCAACCCTGTTACAGCAAAGTGTTCACTCCTTTACCACTTGGCAGTATTCCTTTCCATGACAGTGAGTTTAATCAGTTGGCTTCCACTACAGCTAGTGCCTCTAAGTGATTTCATTGTGCCACCTCAGCTCTGAAGGAATGGCTGAGAATACTTAACTGCTTTATAAGCAAGAAACCCACAGAATTTCACTTCCTGTGATTTTGTTGAAGGGATGGGAAAGGAGACAAGGTTAATATAGCTGTTTGAAAAAGACAGTGGTCTTCCTTGATTGGTTGAAATCTAAAAGCACTCCTGTTTTTCAAGAATCAGATTTTATCTTTCATTTACAATAATTAGTGACTGGATTAATTACTTTCTTCTTCCAAAGATAACTATAAGCGCATAAAATCAGCCAGTCTGCCTTTGATTTTCATTAATGAAAGAGATATCAGAAAATATGATGCTGACAGTTCCATAAGGAAGTTATGTAAAATACATACGCTTTCAAACATTGAAAATACTGAAAATAAAGCATGCTACAATCATGACTATCAGCTCATCACATTCCAGTTAGAGACCAAAGGGAGATGCTGCATTTTTAGTGTTTCATAACCTCGTAATAAGGGATAAGCACCCCACAGATTGTGCATCCTTCTAGACTATACAGCTGTGTCTAGCAAAGCAGAAGCAATACGAAGAGCAAAAGCCTACTCTTAGATTTTATACAGCAGAGCTTGTCTCCAGTACTCCGCTTTCTCTGTATCCCCTGAACTTCCATTAACATCAGCCAAACATTCAAAAGTCAGGATTCCCTCAAACAGAAGTGGCCCGGAAATATTGGCCTAATAAATATATTTAAGCTCCCTTTCTGTTTGTATTGTAAAACAGTTGCTAGGGTTTTACTGTGATTTCCCTTGATATTATATGTCTTACCTGGTTCTCTTTTTGGTGCCACAAACAAATTTGCAGAACCTGCTCCAGTCCTTGGCGCTGATGTTTAAGGAATTTGTCCAGTTGCCGTCTCCTGTCCTGTAGCATTTCAAGGAGATTGTCGATCTTCAAGCAGCTGCTGTGGGCTCCTTGAATCAGCTCTGGATTTGCATTTGGCCCCTCACATTTGAATTCTTCTATGAATTGAGTTAGGTCTCGGCTTTTGTTTAAAAGGGCAAGTGACTTCTCCAAAAGTTCTGTAAGAACAGAATTTCATCAGGAAACAAACCTTGAGTGCTTTGTGATTCTAATAGCATATTTCAAATATTATCCAAGTATTTTTCAAACTATCTATTTGCATATACGAGCACAAAGTATTTTAATGCATTGCATGGACATGAATGCTTACTTTAGAAGGTGTATATATATTAAGATATTTCAGTTTGGACAGCTCTCATTGAAACCTAAAACGTATAAATACACACATATTATGGTGTACTGACTGGCATCAAGACAAAACCCAGAAGTATTATTGTTTTCTCAAAACTGACTTATTTTTGAAGGTTTCCCAATCCTTGGGTAAGCTGAAGTGGAATTTTCTACCCTACTTTCTGTGTGGGTCAGTAACCTCTGTAGTTTTTTACTAGGGACGCAAGCTAAGTTTAGGTCTTTACATCCCTCACAGGCATTGGGAAAAAAAAGTGTTCTGGTGCCTGGGGGCTGTTATAAATAAGTCAGAAGTATCAGGAACTCTTACCTTCTTTCTATAGTCTTTACCTGGACATATTCAGGGTTAAAATTCAGTGGACTAGTCCACTTTAATGACCTATTAGTCACTTGTCTGTCTTTGTTCCAGCTCCTTAAAGTCACATAGTTCAAAGTCTATTGAATAGACAATGATCAGTATTTCTAACTCTTTCAAACAGAAAGGGAAATTTTTTAGGCGCAGAATGAGGAAAAAGGGGAGACAAGCCAATATAAGTGGCAAGGTGGACATAAAGAGAAGTATAAAGACAGGAATATTTTCCAGAAGCTTCCAGTA
Source organism: Eulacestoma nigropectus (assembly GCA_013397775.1). Lineage (NCBI taxonomy): Eukaryota > Metazoa > Chordata > Aves > Passeriformes > Eulacestoma > Eulacestoma nigropectus. The sequence goes on from VZTE01006496.1 coordinate 467,598, forward strand.
AAGCAACAAGAAGCAGCCCCCCCAAAGCTTTTATCTTCCCAGCTGAGTACATGTACTGGTAATTCAAGGCAAAGCACCCTAAATCCCCACTTTTCATGTAGAACATCTAGGGAAGAAGCAGAGTGGGCTTCAGTCACCGAGGGCTAACAAGAGAGATTAGTTTCCATGAGCCCACTGCAACAAGTCAGTAACAAGCCTGTCCATTTTACTTCTTGCCTTCCAGAAAAGTGATATTAATCAGAAATGTTTAATTTCAGTCCATCCAAAATTGAAGACACGTAGAAATGGGTAAACAAGGATATTTTATATATTTTCACCTTTTTAATTCCATTTTGAAATGCGTTTGTGTCAAAATCTTTTTTTTTTTATTCCAGAGTGATAAGGATTTGTGATGAACTACTTATCACATACTGGTAGAGTCAATACTTGGTCAGGGTTGTATTTCCAGCCACCTTCCTTTGGAGCAGGTAGATAGTATCCTTCCTGCAGAAAGCACTGTTTTTTATTAAATAGCTCAATATCAGCTTTTAAAATTGTATGTGGTTAAGGTAGAATAAGAAGTAAATAAATTGCAGCCACTTTCCTCCATCTGAGGAAAGGCTTATTGCCATCAAAGCAGTCTTTGTCTGGCAAACCATTTCATCTGATCCTTACAGTTATAGACTCTCTTTTCAGAAGCAAATTGCTGCCAGATACTTCAAGTTTAAATTGGTATGCAGAGAGAACTTTGCTCCCATGAAGATCAATTTGGAAGGCCCAAAACCCATATTTAGAGTTACCTGAATTTGATTCTCTATTCAGCCTCCTAGGAAGAATACCTGGTGTTCAAGGCAGCTAAAAATATTTTAGCTAGTGCTCCACTAGTGAATAATAAAGTATAACTGATATTCTGCCAAGAATTAGTAATCATATAGCAAAATTTGATTAAAATTACAAAGATGTAGTCTTAAGACTTATAAAAAATGCAGAACCATACGGAATTGCAAAGGTGTCTGAAGTAGCCACACAACAAGATTAGTTCCAAAAATTTTTTTCTCTTTCTGATTTGAATGTGCCATGATATGATGGAAGGTGCTTCACATGGAAGCTTGAATAAAGAAAAAGAATTCATGTGGAAGAAACTTTATGGGCAGAGGTGTGCACAGGAAAGTTGTGGAAGGGGAGAGAGCAGCTTTTGTCCAAGAGTGTTACAGTCCTAGCCGCAGAACCTCTTCGAACAGATCAGACAATTAGATGGGGGAGTAAAACACAGCTGCATTCCTCAAAGGCAGAAGTAAAATGCAAGGAACCATTGTAGGCAAAAAGATTCTGAAGCTGGTGAGCTGCCACCTCTATCTTGTAGTTCCCATCCTCACTTAACCACTTCTGCTTCAAACCAAACCCCAACCCTGGGCAAAGAAAATCCGGGGGCAAACTTCTCCCTTGGTCACTCCCAAGAGACTGCAGGGCTTTGCAGGGGCTTGTTACTAAAGCAGATCAGAAATCTTCTGATGGAAGTTTTTCTGAAGGAAATTTTTCCATAGAAAAATGCTAATTCATTGTTAGCTCTGATTACTTGAATGAACCGTCCCAAGAAAAAGAAGAATGGTTTTAGAACTTGCTTGCAAATCAGCACTAAAAGTCAGTTTGGTTTCTTAGCAGCTCACTGGACCTGAACTGCCTTGAAATCAGAGTACAAGCTTGCTACTGTCTACTCTGCAGCAACAAAGATGGAAGGGCTAGCTTGAAACCAGGAGTTTCATATCTTTCAGCAAGTCTGCTAAAAAGCTATCTCACCATTATGTTTTTCCAAATAGAATATTTGTTTATTTAAGATTTTTTTTTAAATTTGCACAGAAAGAATAAAATTGTTCCTTCAAGAAGTCAGGACAAAATCACGTGCTATCAGGAGTGGAATATTGTTTGTACCTTTTGTATGACGCTCTTGTTGCAGAAGTAGTTCTCTCAAAGAGTCAATATTGTCAAACTCTTGAGCATTTTTCAGGAAATCTTCAACTTGGTCAATTTTAACAGCAAACTGCAGTAAGAAAAGAAAGGATAGGGAGAAGCACAGTATAATTTTGTTTTTCGTAACTGTATCATAATCTCTGTGCTATTGGAAAGTTCATGAGAATTTGTAAATTCTTGGAGAAAGGCATTTTTAGTGACTGCCAGATATAGATGCTTTGTGGCCTCTATGCACCTTCTGAGTTGTTTTTTTCTTTGAGGCACTGATAGATTGAAGGATTTTAGTTGAAATAATCTGTAATTACAGTTTGCCACTTTGTGAATCGTTTTGCCTACAAAGCCTTATGCCAAATCTAATTTCTTTGTATAATACACATTATCAGGACACAATAATTGTTGATCTTGGACTTCTTAGGACAGTTAATAGACCCATGGCTGCTTCTGCAACTTATACGTGGCACTGGCATACTATAGAAACAAAATTATCAGGGAGAATTATTAAACTCCTCAAGTTCCAGAATGTGGGGGACGGTTGATCATGGGCCTACACAGAGTGGGCACACACCTGCAGGGTACGGAATCCCTCTCTTTTTTAGCTCCCTGTGTGTATCAGTGAATTAGGATAAAAGATAGAGAAATGGGTAAACAGGGATCACACAAATGTTCTTTTGTGTCCATCTGTACATCAAAGTCCCAGGTAAAGGACTGTCAAGTTAGACTAATGTTTGCTTTATTTAATGCCATAGGTTTATGGATATTTGAGTGTAAAACCTTCAGTGGCCAATCACCAGTGTGCATTAGTGAAGGCACCTGAGAATAAGATCTTTCAATGTCAAATAATTTTAATCATAAGAAATGAAAGATATTCTGCAGAATATCCATAGCCACTGAAATACATATTCTAGGTTTTGGTTCAGTTCCACTTTTCACTGGCATTTTCTGTCAAGTACAAATTTTTGAGATATCAAGACTGAAATATTTCTTAAAGTCTACATGGTTTTCAGTTCAGCTTCATCCTGTGCTATCTGAAAGGTGGAAAAGGAAAGATGCATCCCAAGATTTTAATTTTCTTGTTTGCCTCAGCCTTTAGGAATAAAATGAACAATATATAACACATTACAATTAGAGTGGTCAGAGCACCTGTAAGATGGGGGTGAATTCAAATTAAGAGTTATTTGATTGAAATACAAACCTCCAGAGCGTTTTCAAAGAACACTGAAGTAAGTTCCAGCAGTGCCTGTCGCTTCTCCAACATAATGATGAGAGCATCCCATGCATCCCCAAGGGTCTCTGCCATGGCATCATAAACCTGACTCTTTTCTTTGTTCTCTTCTGCAACCTGGTCTGCTTCATGCAGCAGGTCCCATACCTTGTCTTCCAAAGCCTGAGAAGGAAAAATACCAAAACAAACATAAGAAATCTGTAAACAAAATCCAAAATATTGTGCTGATACTGGTATCAGGATACTTTTACAGTGGGTCTAAGAAACTAGCCACAAGCCTCTTACTCCTGCTTTACTTCCAGTTCCTAGTGATAGGAGTGTAGCTATTTCTGCATGTTTTATAGCAAGCTTCTGAATTTCATCTGCACTTAAGAGGCAATATTTTTTATAAAATTCATGTACAAACAAGAGTTAAGAGAATTTATCATTTCATCTCTAATATTTAGACATTTTTACATCTCCATAAATACAGATCTTCCTGTCTTCCTGAAAGTGGTAACACAGCAGATATTTTGAATCCTCTTTCATACATCATCATATTACATTACTGAACAGTAGAAGTTTTAGAAGTTTGTAGGTTAATTTACTCATACGTTTCTGATAACTACAATGCAATCCAGACAAGAGTGGATTGAATATAAGCATGTATTCTCCAAAAAACCCCACATAAGTTATGTAATGTTTCAAGTTCAGCTTGCTGCATTGCTCAAGCTGGCCACCAAACAATAATGCTCTATTACCAAATAATTCTTCTGTGTTTCATTCCCTTTATTAATCTCACTACAAGAAAGATAACTGCTGGCCCATTTCCAGCTTGTGTTACAAATCTTTAGTGTGTCAGAAAAATTGATTAGCACTTGTTCTGTATTCTGCCCAACCCCCATCTTGGGTTTTATCAAGAGCATGAATTAATAAAGCGTCACTTTTTTTTTGTTATTAGAGCTGCTACCATATGAATTATGTAATGTGGAAAGAAATTTTTATTAGGCAAATTTAACAGCTACTTTTATAGTACCGGATAAGAAATTGATGAAATAAAGCACTAAGAGAAGCCTTTATGATATTTCTTTCTTGATGAGGCATAAAATTGTTACATGCACAACAACTCTGTAAAAGTAGTGGCATTCATTAATTATCCAACATGAGATTTTATTAACATTCTAGACCGACTCTGTAACTAACATAACAGGAATGAAACTAATATATGAGGTATTGATAGTCTCTTTACTAACTCAGTATCTTAATATCGATTAATGAGAACCTTTATAGTCATGACAATGCTGACATTAAAAAAAAGGGGTAAAATATTTTCAGAACTTTACACACAAACTGCTCGTCGCTAGAAGGTTAATTTTACCAAAATGATCAGACCACTTTCACAGCTGTTCTGAATACACTGTAGAAAACCAGGTGACATCTGAGGTAGTTCCATTTGGAATTTCTTGGCAAAGACTAGCTTTTTAAAGAGCTGACTATTTTATATTTTGAAATAAAACTAGGTATGCTTTTATCCTAACATTACATCAGCTTCAACATATTTAAAAGACATTTCAAATATTTTCTAACTATGCAAGATGAATGCTACACAAATGGTATGGGACCCAGAAGCAGATTTTCTTCTTTTAGAAGCCTTTTTTCTGAACAGGTTGTTAATTAACATTTGTCCCTGACAAGTAGGCTATGTCTTCTAGTAATTGATTAGCTGTGAGGCACATAATCCCTAAGACACAGAGAGAACTGGAATAGTTTTCAAAAGCTATCAGTCATGCTTCATGCATTTTTTAAAATTCAGTTACTATGAGATGAATTCAAATCCAACCAAAGAAAATGAGAAAGTTAAAGCACACTAAGCTGCTGCATTTAGTGAAATGCAAAACTAGTGTGCATAAAGTCACAAAAGAAAGATAATTATGAAACTGTTATGTGTAACAGCCTTTTAGTGTTTAGGACTGATTAATGGAAGTTTTGAAATACAGACTTAATTTTTTCTTTAGCATGGATTGAGTATAGTTCACTCATTTAAAATGGGTGTGTATTTCATTGCCTTCAAATAATAGCTCCTGTAATGCCACAAAAAAACCCCTAATATAATATCACAAGAGTTGTCATGTTGTCTGTTTCCTCAGCAACAGAAAAAGTTGCATTTTGAAAAGACAGACTAATAAAAAAAAAGAGAAATATTTTACAGGAAACTACTTTTTTTTGAGAAACAGTTCAAATACCTAAGATAGATAGAGTGCTTTTAAGATTTTATTGCAATGAGTTTGAAATTATGCTTCCCACAATTGTCAAAGCTACTAGTTACTGTGAACTTTTCAAATAATTATCCTCAACTATGTTAGTTTCTATATACACTACATATGGGAAAAGTTTATTCTTAAATGAAGTAGACTGATATTACCAGTCTACTACTTCTTATCTTTGAAATATAAACCTTTTATCAACACAGAGTCAAGGAATAATTTGGACAGGATTCTTCAGGTCATCTGTCTAACCCCTTGCTCTAGTTACTCAAGGACTTAGCCCATGAAGTCTTAAATATTCCTAACAATGAAAATTCCAGAACTTTTCTGCACAATCCGCTCCAGAATGTCATCATTTTCATGGTCAAACATTTTTTTTCTAATATCCAATTGGTATTTCCTTTTTTCCAACTCGTGTCTCTTGATCTAGAAGAAAACTTAGTAAGAGGAAAAATGTGTACTTCCATCAAAAATGATGACTCATGGAAAACAACATATTTCACAGAAACTGGAATTTTAATAAGGTTTTTATTAACTGAGTTAACTTAATATAGGTTTCCAGCAAAGAATGAAAATTATTTCAAACAATTTTGGAATTTCATGTTTCAGTTTTCTATTGATTTCTCAAATAATACATTTAAAAATATATTTACTGTTTTAACAGAGTGGAAAAAAAATTGGAAACATATTCTTTCCTGAAAACATCTGGGTTTGTGTTTGCTTTATTTTTCCAGTTTGAAAGGCCAAAAGAAAAGAAACGTATCTAGCTCATCTAGTTCTGAGTTCATGGTGCTGTTATTTCTCAAATTAACAATTATGAAACAAGCATGTTTCACTTCACATGCTGTTTGTTTCTTTCTATGAATTTTGATTCCCTGTGAACACACAAAAAAAATTAGAAGAGTACGGTTCTGTTTGGACTCTGAGAAGCTGGAATGAAGCTTGACAATATCAGGAATGCCTAGCATGTAGTCAAAAAGGAGCTTGTACAAACATGCAACTTCTGTTGCTGTCAGTAAAACCATGCCAGAAAAGCATTGCTCTAAAAACAACAGACCAGTTTCAATTTCTATTAAATATATATAATATGTGTGATTCCACCATACCAAAGAAGAGCACTGGTAGCCCAAAGGGAGCGATGTTCTGGTTCAGATGGACTGAACGGACACTCAGTGGATGCAACCCCAGGCCTGCGGGAGGAATGCTCCCTGCCTGGCAATGCAGCTGCTCTGCAGCCACGCCTCTCCCCCCACTCCTTCCCAGGGCACATTTGCCTCTGATATTGTAGCAAAGACAGAATGTAAATAACCGAAGGTCTAAAAAAGTCTTTTATGTAAGCTGTGTTGGATAGTATAGCTTTTGTATTAATTTGTTCAAAGTCCGTGATTTGGGTACGTTTCCTTCTGTTAAAAAAGCAAGGAATGAGAGGGGGAAATCATCTTTTGCCTTTCCTGAATGTTGTACACTGACTCCATAACTTGGAATTTTCAGAGGTGTAAACCACCCTCCCGTTCTCTTAGCACTGAGATGCTGCTAAAATTAACCTTTAGTTACTGCTAAAAGGTACTGCTGAAATCATACAACACAGCTGTTAACTTGAAGCCCAGAAAATAGTCATAAAGCTATTTCGAGACAAATACTATTTTGGTGGGAATTTTGTTCACACAAATATTGAAACTGATGAGTGAGCTGAACTAACACTGAAAAAAGATATTTATTACATTTTACCTTTTCCTTTTTTTTTTTGTTTTGTTCAAATCACTTGCAAAAATCAGCTCTGGTTTGATAAAAATGCAGCTCAACTTTGCTGCTGTTGGGCACCTCAGCAACTAACTGCCAATAATTCAGAAAATATTAACAAATAATTTCTTCCATAACAAAATTACTGAAAAATAAGTAATTTGAAAATATTTTTACTTGAAATAACAGAAAGGCTTGTTTAAAAGATATCAAATGCAAAAAATGAGTGTATTATATTAGTGCTTTTTGAAGAATGTAATTTTCTAATTTTTTTTCTCGGTTATTAGCATATAAAATACTATTTTCCAATTTATGCTGTCTGAATTAAAGTAAATAAAATAATTAGGAGCAACGCCCAGGTTCATGAGCCAAATTAATAACAATGATGGTTTTAAACTTAGGTTTATGGGCTAGATTCACTTCAGTTTTGTGGCTGTTCTGCCACAGTCTCTGTCACGATAAAAACCAGAACTTTGGAAGCAAACCAAGAATGCCTTTTCGGGAATTTTAACATTGTTATGGACACACACACCCCCCCCCCCCCCTTTTTCTTTTTTTTTTTTTTTTTCCCTCCAGAGGATCCTGTGAGTTTTAATATTGAGAGACTCAAACACTAAGAAATCATGTTATCTCCAGGTAGCACTTCTGTTGGAAACAGGAGAAAGAGAAATCTATGGAAAGTGCTATCTATATCATTTTACCTCCTGGAAGATTTGTCTCAGGTTTTATGGGTTTGATTCTTCTCTTTTTTTTTTTTTTAATTGTGAAGAATGAGACATCAAAATGCATATAGACATATATTTATATTTTCAGAACATATAAACCTGCTGAAAGTCACCTAAAGAAGGATGAAGCAGATATTGGGAAAGAGACTTGCATGAAATCACAGAAGCTGATGGTTTCAACAAAACTGATACTGCTGATATGGTCTGATTTAGCAAAACAGAATATATTAGCTTAGAATCAGAACATATTAGATGAGATTACTGAGGGGTATTTTAACTGGATGTAAACATTGTATACATGTTCTCTGTTTAGTATCAGTTTTAATCTTTCCTGTTCAACATTTATTCTTTCAACTCTATTAATAATAACACATCGGTTTCCTAATTCATAACCATTTGAAGTGGGGCCCTTCTCAAAAGTTGTATTCTGCTTTTTATTTAAGTAGTAGGATGCTCCTAATTCCTAAATTTAATGGAACAAATGTAAATCAGTAATGACTACAATAGAGTATATTCTATCAAAGCAAAGTATTTTGGATAAGTTTTTCCCTAGGGCCCTGAAGAACACACACCAATTTTTATCACAATAATTCTGAACATTAAAAGAACTTTCAAATTGTTGTAGAAATTACTGTTTTCTCTTTCAACAAGTTTATTCCAATTACTCTTCAAAGTACCACCTGCCCTGCTGAGTGTCAAACGGGTTGTTTGGGCTTTTTTAACCCTCTTAACATTGCTAAGTCAAAACCAATTCCCTGAAATACTGAGCTGTATTACATTCCTTTTCCTCTTGCAACAGAAGTGCTGTAAACTGATCACTGGTCACTGTGCCAGATTTTGTCCTTACTTACACCTGTGAATCTTCAACATATTAAGCTGACAAAAGAATTTAGCCTAACTATTTTGATTATAACTTGCAATAAATATACTGGGATGAGAATAGTGAAACTAAAAAGCAAAGGGGTGATCAAAACCTAGAACAAGTTTACAGAAGAACATAGGATAATGCCAGAATGGACAACTATTTCATAAATTATCTTCTAAAAGTCAATAGGTTCATCTACTGATTCTGAAGATCTAATTAGTATTAATCATCTCACTCTTCCCTTAAGCAGGACTAGTTTTATCATCTAATCATTACTCATTTAAGAATTTTTGCCTGACCTGCACAAAAGTTTAATTTTGAATTGGGTTAGACTAATCAGCAAAGTTAAGCATATGCATATCAAGTATGGGTATCTGCCAGGATTTATTTTCCTTTTATTTTTTACAACAATGAAAAAGAAATGGGAAAACAATTTACCCATCTGCCTCTTTACCCATCTTCACACAGATAATGCATAATTCATTATCAAAAGGTAAGGGGAAAAAAATTACTATAAACAGTATTTCAAAAACTGAGAATCAACCTTGGAAAAACTTTTCATGAGTGGATTTAGTGACTTAAGACTAAGAAATTACTGACAGGTGTTAACAACTTACTATGAATCACAAATGGTCATGGCTGTAAAATGCACAGCCAGGAAGAATTATAACAACATTGTAGCCCCTTATTATCAGAACTTATATTATTGAGGAAAAAGCAGCCATTTTGAACTTAATTCTTTTATAGAATATTCATTAATCAATGTCAAATTTTGCAAAGACCACAGGTATAAAACATGAAATAGTATTTGTTCCCAATGTATTTGGATGACAAGCATTCTTTAACAGTTTATGCATAATAAATTTTCTGATCTGATTTGACTCAATAGTAAAGTGTTATTTGAAACTTCGTTTTTCTTACAAAGATGTGAGTTTCCTTCAAAGATGGGAATTACTCTGTTTTCTTTTTCCACTCTTTAATATGTATTTTTGAAAATTAGGAAAAGAATAATCAGCTTCTTCCTGTCATCAGTGTGTAAGAACTCAGCTAATTCTGAATTGCTCAAACAGGACACAGCAGCTTGTTCCAAGAATACCCAAATGTTGCATTAGTGACAATAAAGATGAGGCACTTGCATAAAAAAAGAAAGCAAAACCAACTCTCTCTAGAATTTGGGTATTTTGGCTGGTTTTGGGTGTTTGGTCATCAGACACTCCATACTCTTCATAATCCACACAATGCACTGTATTAGCTACATTCTCTATACACTGTATTGAATTACCTCACACACACTGGAGATTTTTAATGATTGGAGAAGCACATAGTCATTGGTATTAAATCAAATACTTGATCCTATCCAAATCATGTTTGCTCTTTCAGATCTAAAGTTTATGTAATCCCCCCAAAAATTCAATAGATAAGTTACTGTTCATGGCGTCAAAGATGTTAGAGGAATTTATTTGTCTACATATATAAAGTCAACCTGCCCTATCAAAACATTAAAACAAAATTTCTTTTTAGGTGCCTTCAGACTCCTCTCAGTGCCAAACACCCACATTTAAAATAATTCGGTTCGTTCATGCAAGCCTGTCACTCAGTGTCCAAATGCCACTGTTCTTATAATCTGCTCTCAAGAATGCCAAAGTCTGATTTTAAGACTGTTACTCAGCTAAAATCTTTGTAGATCAAGACAAGCTGTTCTAGCCATACAATATCATTCCTAATGCAACTTATATCAATTAACATTCAATGAAAATGTTTGTGGAATATCTACTTCAGACTTACAAGGAGCTTGCTTGTGTTCACAGTTGTTATAAAATAATCAAACTTTTCACAACACTGGAGGATTAAAAAAATGAATTGACATTCCATTATATTTAGCAGTTACTCAGGGCTATAGGAAGGCTATAGGATTTTTTTCACCTGACTTGACACTGATGTATACAGTGGAAAAAACGATGTCTTTACTGCTGCTGTCAGAAGCATATTTTTCCAGTGAAGAAGCCTAATTTCCAGAGAATTATAGAACATCCTGAATTGGAAGGAACCCACAAAGGCCACTGAAGATCTGCTACACTGACAAAGGCTGAACATACTTTTTTCTATGTGGAGTTTAACCTAACTACCACACTGCAAGAGAAGGCACAGGCAGCTACATTGTTGTACCTGAACTATAATGACTCGAGGAACTTTCTACATCACATCTTACCTTCAGCTTAGATAGGAGGAATTCATGATCTTGAAGCAGTTTTTTAGCCTCATCTTGGTTGCTGCCAATTTCTAATATATTTGGTGTTGATTCAGCCAGCTGAAGCTTCACCCATTTTCCGCACTGTAATAAGTAAACAATTACAGCCTTCAGAAAACACAAGGTTCCCTTCATTTATTTACTCACACTCTCAGCTCACATGTACTTCCCATGGTCATAGGAGCACAGAGACCATACACACAACAAAGACACTGAGAATCCAGTATAAACTTCATTCAGTTACTTCACAGCTAACAAATTCCCAGACTAGTGTTATCCAGAAGGTGCTATGATATTGGTTTTGCCCACGAAGAGTAAAATTATCTCAAAGAGCCAAAAATTTTTCTCTGATTCATCTCCCCTTTCAGCTGAAGATGACAGAGAGAGTTAAGTGAACTTGGTGGGTGAGTGGGGCAGGCAGAAGTTACAAATATATTACAGCAGATGCAAAAACCATAGCCCCAAATCTTATTTCTAGCACGTAGGTCCAGTGTACCTCTATACTGAATATATGAAGAAAAAGACTGCACAAGTAGCAGCAGGGACACTTAGCAGCCTTCGGAACAGGAACCAAAGGATGCTGATAAAGACCGAAGTCGTGATGTCACTGGAAGCTAGCATGGTTCCACGGCACAGAGGGGAAAAATAAATGACTTCACCCTAAACTTGAGTCTCCTTGCAATGAAATTACTTCCCTACAACAGCAGACCACCTCACAGGAAGGGTGAAAACTGATCAGAAAAAAAACCTTCCCGCAGATGAGGTAAGCCATCCTGAATAATCACGTGAATTAGGTGACAACTCAACTCATTATCACCTTGTTCTGCATTACACACAAACTTTAGTGGCTGAGGTTAGCACGTTTTCCAAGTTGCCTGGAGAAGGAAAAATCAAACTGCCAATAAATTCCAGCTGGGATTCATTACTAGCATCCAGATTTACGCCCAGTGCCGAGTTTTATGCAAACTGTAGGTATGGATTCTAGCTCACAAAACAGGCCTTTAGGTGCTTCTGTACGCACACATGGACTTTAACGAAACACGTGGGACTACAAAATCACAGATTTCAAAAATAATTACTCATTATCAGGTTTAGACTTTTCTTTTTTCTCTAGAAAATATCTCATCTGTGGGGTTTGTAGAATCACTTATTGTGTAAAGTTATTGCTGAGTACAGGTTAAATAACTCAAGCAGTCTTAACTACAATCATCATGCTTTAAACACATTTTATGCCACTCTTCATTTATCTCTTTTTAAACAGAGTAAGAGGAATTCCTTCCCTCTAAGAGCCTACATATTTTGACCAAATTATTTGTCCTATTTGAAAAAACCCCCAACAACCCAAGAGCCACGAACAGTAACTGTGAACAGAAACAAGCATTAACTTCCAAGAAAACTCTATTAGATATTGACTAATTAAATGGCCTTACCATGTCATTTTATGCTGACTGCTCATTTGCCCAGAATATTTAAAAGAAGTGTTGATCACGGAGCGGCAGAGAGACAAGAACAGACATGCCAGCAGTCGCTGCCTTACCTTAAGCACAGCTATGACAATGCTGGCATCCCCGGCCTGCACAGCAACTGAACTGACTGTTGTTGTAGAAGGCTTCTGCTCTGAACTGGCTTCATCTGACATGGTGTTTCACAGTGGGACTTCATACATCAAAGCAGACTTGAAACGCTCTTTCAGGGTCCACTGCTCATTTCAGAAAGCACCAGAGTTGCTTGGATCCATTCAGTGAAACAGCTCAGCTAACACTGATTAGTCTGCCAAAAGGAAAGAACAGGAGGTTAAAAATAGACAACTCCATTGAGTTTATCATTCTTGAGAGAGATTTGACACACCCCTAGTTTGGTAGCATTAAGCTGCCTGTTCTTTTTTGTCACCATCTGAAGTGTGAAGGGCTTCTTCCATGGACATCACCTGACACCAGCTAACCAAACAAAAAGGGTTCTCAAATTAAAACAGCTAGAAAAAAAAATTACCATTGATTCTATACAGACAAACCCAGTGTTACGAGATTGCAAACATGCAACCATCAAATCTACATTTTCACATTATACAAGTAAAATACTTTCTCGCTTACTAGTTGCTGAATATGTATGTTCAACGTGTTTCTTCTGCTGAATCAAAGTACTTAAACAGGATGAGCATGTTTATATAAGTCAAATGCTAAATCAAAACAGGGGATTTTTAATCCAAAAATACTTAAAGGTACAGTGACCATAACAATCAGAGAAGGAAACTAAGTACCCTGAATTCTTAAGGAATATTTTATTCCTGTCTAAGATTATTTACCTGCTTTTCACTTCAATCTTAAATTGTTTCTACAGTCTTCGTTTTGTTCTGAATGAGCATAAGGAAGACCTCTCTGACAGCTGCTTAAACACTGGTTAAGTTTTTTATTCAATGTGGGGAATTATTAGACACGTTTAGATTATAGTATTGGTTTGGCATATTAATTTTATTGCTATTAGTCCAGAGCATGCCACAAGTAGCCCACACTATGGGATAGCAGCTGCTGGGTTTCCTTCCACAGAACAGCTGAGAAAGTGACACTGGTGTTTAGGCTTGCAGGTCACTCTGGAAAAACAATTCCACCCAAGAAACTACATGCATAAGTTTCCCCTATGCATCTGCTTGTTTGGTTTGTTTAAAAATATGTAACATTTAAATACATTTTTATATAAACTAGATTTGCTAATTACAAACAAGAACATGCACACCTGCAATGGAACCAAGATCTGGAAGCAAATTCTAAAATAGTTTGGACTAGGAGAAACTTAGAGTAGTTACAGGGAATTTCAATTGATGTGGCAAGGTGGAATTTTTCTTTTTGTTTGTTCATTTCTCCCCCCCTCCAATTATTGGCAGATTATAATCTTAATCTGAGCACCACCTTCAAACCATGAGTTTCAAACAGGATATGAAGAAACCGTTTATAGTGGTTTGTGCTGAACAAAATGGGCTTGACAAAGCAAATCCATCCCTTGTGCCAAAACACAACCATGAACCCTCAAGCTGCCAACCAAGGAACAAATATCACATAGTTTTCTGAAACTCTTTGTAACACCTGTAAGAGGCCCAGGGACCCTGCCACTGAAGTATCAGACAGATCTCCTTGGGACTCATATGTATTCCTGTAATAGGTATGGCAGAACAAAAATTTGATATTTAATCCCAACACAAAACCTGGGAGACAGAAGTCCAAAAGAACACTTCAAAATTGAAACATAAGAGAGCCCTATTTTGGTTTGAATGGAAAATAGATCCATTCTACAAACTTCCTAAATACTCCAGCTTTCAAAAAAATATTCCAAAAGACAAGCAATTTTTGATTTTTCACCCTGCAGGCAGGACTGCACTTGGAGGACAAACAGCACTTGGCTGTTGGAAAAACTAATTACGAAAAGCCAGTCAGTAAAAACTCTTTTTACTCTTACAAAAGGAGTTACAGACCAATTTTGGTATTTTGTCCTTGAGTTTTTGTTCTCTCAGAAGAACATTCTAAGTGTATTTTTTCATGGCACAAGTTGGGCCAATCCATCATCTCCCTGGGGAAGCCAGACATAAGAGCTGTTTTTCAGTCAAGTTAAATGAGGTATCATTTTTCATAGTGCTGACAGCTGGAAATAAGGGAAAAATGCCACACTCAAGAAGTTGACTATAAGCAAATTTGGCAACAACTGAGACAAGTGATTCAGAACGTCTGATAACAAATGCATGGATATTTTTTTATTCATCTTATGTTAGGCATACAAGATAGAGACAGGGAAACATCGGCGTAGCAGGCAGAGAAGAGGTATCAAGGAATCAAAACTTATCTTAGAACACAACCCTGGGAGAAAAAATTCAGGATTTTGGCATTGCATGATGACCCATTTCAGCTGTGTCCAAGGGAACAAAATTTAACAAGCATGCCTTTCTCTGTCTTGTTTACTTACCTGTCTGTTCCTCTGTCTGAAACAAACAAAAGTCCTGGTAGCAGCCAGAAAAAGGCAGGCTATTTGTGTCAGGAGAGAGAAATATTTTCCCTTTGCTACTGCTGTGTGAAAGAAGAGAGTAAGAATGACAACAAGAAATGAACATTCATCAGCTGTCCACAGGAAACAACAAAACGGAACAAAGGAACAAAGGAAACAATCTCAGGAAAGCAGAAAAAAAGATCAAGTCTCTCTAGTGTAGATCATGTCATGTATTATCTGAAACAACTGCACATAAAAAGGATTTAAGAGATAAACGTGACAAAATTCACTCCATTTTCAGCATGTAGGGTGTCCTATCCACAGGTTTTTCTCATGTGTAGCAGGCAAAGTGTGGTAATCACAGTTTTGATAGTGATACATAGAAAAAGGGTCTGTCTTTCTTGGAGATAAGTTTCTTTCTATGGAGAGCTTTGGAGCTACTGCTGCACTATGAAAATGCCTCTGGGAGACACAAAGTTCACTCCCTGCAGCCTCAAAGATGCAAGGTCCTTCAGTTTGACTGGTTTGTAAATGTAGTGGGTCTCCTCTTTCCTCCTTGTCTCACACCTGGGAGAACAGGCATACACAGCAAAGAAGGATCCCCCAAACTGATGAGCTTCGTGGGGCTTGCAAAAAGGTGTATAAACACTGCTTCCACAGCTCTAATTGAGACAGGGACAAAGACATCAGTCTTCTCCAAGTCTGTGCTTGTTGCTTTTTACTGGTTCCCATGGTCTTACCTTTTGAGTGGACACTATTTCCAGGTATCATCAGGAATGAGGGCATGAAAGCAAGCATAAAACATAAAACAGCTCATAAAACAGGCATGGAGGTCACATCAAGGGTGAGGGTTGAGCAGGAGGTAGGTATTTCTCCTGGAAGAGGCTCCTCTTTACCCTACACTGATTGACTAAGTTTCTAGGGTGACAAACTGAAATTCTAACCAAGTATTCCTAAAACCCCAAACCAAGAATGATAAAAACCATCCTGGCAGCAGTCAAGGGAGAAACGCAGGAAACAGAGGTGCCTCCTCTCAGAGGTCAGACAGTACGTGGTGGCCTGTGGGGAACAGTAACTTGGAACATCATCTCTTTCCTAACACTGAGATGGAAAGAAGTTTTCTTGCACAGAGCTGCCCTGGAGAGAAGGCTGACAGAAAACAGAAGGAAACTGTGGGCCTTGCAGACATTCCTCTTTTACTGAGGGCCAGAGGGACAGGACAAACAGAGGCTGGGCACAAACCAACTTCCTGCATCCAGAGGCAGGGCAAGGACCAGCACAAGCTACTCCACAGCCCCAGCAAGCCCCCGACACTGGATTGCAGACCAAACCCAGGGAATTCTGTCCTCCCACAAACCCAGATACCCAGGAGCAACAGGCCTGGCTCCCCCATTGACACAGCTCGCCTTGGCGACCACCTTTTCGGCTAGCTCCGGTGGTCGGCGGCCGGCCCTTCTCTCCACACGGGAGAAGCTGGTGGAGCTGTTCATGGTGCAGGAGGGTTGGCGAGGTCGGCGAAAGAGCTCGCCCAGCCCTCCAATGGTAAAGGCGCAGGAGAAGATGAAGAGATCAGGAGGGGCTCTTTGCAGGGTGAACAGGATGGGCTTATTGGGGTGCAAGGATCCAGGAATCCAGGAACAGGGGAGCAAAGAGCCAGGGCTTGACATGGGGGGTTTTATACTCCTACAAAATGGGAGGAGTAAACTGCAGAGAACCAATCAATACAGGGCAAAGGGGTTGTACATAGGTGGGGAAACATACAATGAGCCAATGGGGTACAGGGTAGGCGGGGAAGGATAACTGGGAGCCAGTGGGGTATTGAAGGACAAGGAACTTTCCGGAACATAACCATAAACGAGGGAAGAAGGGGACAGATCTACATAATTCGCCTGGGTGTGTGGCTTGCCGGGTGCTGGCAAACTGAACACACCACAACACCCCATGGCAGTAAGGGGTCACTGCTGCCAAGTTCTGGAGGCAGGACAGGTGCTGCGAGCAGGGCAAGAGGGAGGGAAAGGGTCAGCCAGGGTAAATGACACCAACTTAAGGTAGGTAAGAGCTGCAGCACAGACAGAAGGTTAGTTGAGAGCCCAGGAACTTAGGAAAAGGTGGCTCTAAAGTAACCCAGGAGCCTGCTGGCCCCAAAAGGAGGTTGTCCTGTCCTTGCCACCATGGAAAGAGAAAGCATAAAAGTCCCAGTAAAGGGCTAGGAAACAGCTGTGAAAAAGTGCCCAAGGGGTACAAGACAACCTGCTTCCCTCCAGCAAAAAGTTTCATGAACAAACTATGGTCCGTGTTGCCTGGAGTATTGTTTCATTTCCAGAAACAGTAGTTACAGATTAATTTTAAAACATCGAAGTATAGTGAAGAATTATAGCTCATATAATCCCATTCTTCCTGTGCATCACCCTAACAAAAACCTTTCTACTCTTTCTCCTTCATCACCTGTCCTGAATACACTTCATACCACACTAGGAAATCAGTATGAAAAGAAAAGGCTACCCAAAAAACATCTTCACACAAAGCAGAGAAAATATCAAAAGGAAAGTTATCCCTGTCACACTGAACATATCTCTGTGAAAGAAAATGAAGCAACACTGCTAACTGTAAAGCCAGCAGTGTATCAGAGATCAAGAAACCAGCAAACACCGTAACACTGCCAATTCAGTGCAATGGTAAGAGCAAAAATCACTATTTGTTTGCTTCCAAGGACAACAACATTTAAAAAAACCCATACAGTAAACAGACATGGGGAGCAATGACAGCTGAAACATTTCAGTCCACTGGTCATCAATTTATCATGTCCCACTCTTTCACCCTGAAGCTTTCCCTTCCCTGTATCTCTCTTTATGGATCTTAAAGGATTTCCACAAAGTATACAGGCTATTTGTACCTAGAACATATAAAAATAGTACCTAAATGTCTACTATTTATTAAATTGTAGAAAAGATCCACCAAATTTAACTAGAGTTACCAACCAAATGTCACTTCAGCCTCCACATTAATTTTAAGAAAGCTCATATAACCTTTAAATTTAGAACTCCAGATTCTAAGTGTTATATAAAAAAACACCATTCTTTCTAGAATCTGTTATTTAAAAAATTGTCTTCCTGTGCTTTACTAGTCTTATATAGAAGATAAAGAGGTACGCAGCACATAGGGACTGCTTACATTTTTTATCTTTTAGAAGAGTGTACAATTGCCCTGTTTTCAGAAATACAGAATTAATAAACTAAGCTTGGCAGTAATGTGCTCATCTAATCTGCTTTCTTCATATCTTGTTATCTTAGCACATGGTTCAAGATGGGCAGCATTAAAAACTGAGGTGTTGGATTCTCCGCTTAAGAACCCCTGCAGCAAAACAAATTTCTTGTTCTGGGAATGGATTAACACATTAGTGCTTTCAGAAAGAAGTTCCTTTCCTTGTTAAACATAACCTCATGCAAAAAAAAAAAAAAAAAATTCTTCTGATTCTTTACTTGCAGATAACCTTGAGATGGTTTCATAAAACAATAAACTGGAGGAAGAGGATTAAAAGCACTTTGAGGAAAGGAAGAGAAAGAGAGGGGAATATGGGTCCCTGCAATAATTCTGAAGCCATTGACAGCTCTGAGTGATTAACAGCTGTACCTCAAAGTCAAGCTATTTGAACAGATTTCTCCAAATTGAAACACGTTAGTTACTTGCTATCATATTTTTTAGCAAGTTTAATTTGATTTTGCTGTCACGGACAATAAAAAATACAAGCTGGATTTACACCTTTCATTAAAGTGACAGCCAGAGAAAAGACAGAAGAAAGAAGTGACTTGATGACTATTTGAGTGTGAATATAATGGCAAAATATAAACAGTGAAAATTTTAACTTCTGAATGGGGAAAAAAAAGATGAAACAAAACAAAAAACAATTCACAAGTGTGAATTGCAAAGGGATCATGTCTTATTCTCTCTAAAGTTCCAGGTGAAGACATCAGCGCATCCTCTTAAGTTTACTGCAGAAATGGCAGGGAGGCTCTCCAGTTTCCACAGAATCAGCCGGAGAACAGACTTACCCCATCAGCACCCCTGGTGAAGCTCAACATTTCTGTCTCACTGGGTGTTGTCCAAAACAAATGCTGCACAGCCTATGGACCTCTACTCTGGTGAATGCAGAAGTGAAGCCCTTCTAGCAGCTCACAGGTGGCACGTGCACAAATCAGCCCAGTTGAAAGGTTGTCAACAAAGACGGTGGCCCAGGGTACTCAACTCTGTCAGGAGAGCGAAGAGACATTAGAGGGTTCATTAGTCCGTTGTTCAGGCTCCAGCAGCAGCAGCAGCAGCAGCAAGAGAACAGTTTATTACACGGGATTACTATGTTCCCTTGCCCATGCATGTAAGGAAAGCCAACAGGACTTTTGTTACTAAATTCCTTGGGAGCATTTGAAATTCCTTCCTGATGTGGTGTGTTAGCACAGTGGAGTATGCACTCTGCATCAAATATAGACGTGAGACAGGCTACTCTTTCTCTCTGTAAAGAGGGAAGATTAAGATCCAGATTGTAATCTACATCTAACTTTCAGGGCAGCTACGAACTACCACTAATAAGGTAACTTATTACAGTAGCACTTTGGTCCCATGTCTCTAATTTCTGTGTTTAACTTACATTTACAATTCAGCTGTATTAAAAGACTATTTCAGTTTAATTTTTTTCAAAGTTTATACATAAATACAGATGTATGTATTAAACTTGTGAAATAAAAACATCAATTAAAAATCACACAGACTGTTCAGAGAGTTCAAGCAGTGTAACTGGGTTCTTAGGACCATCCTGTAGGAGAGAAGAGTCTCTGTTCAGACCTATGAAATGCAATCACTCAGCAGTGATGCAAAAAGATCAGTATGAGCCATTCAGTTAACAGGGGACTAATTAAACAGATACAATCATGCAAACTACACCAAAAGGCAAAAGCCATATTGTTGCTATTGTTTGGAAAAGTTGAGTTACATGAACACAACTTTCAGAAGGCTAAATTTAGAACAAGTACACAAATACGTTTCACAGCTACACTTGTAATAGAACATTACTTTACACCTCTGATATTTATCCAGAAAAGAAATATTCAGCAGGGCAGTTGAATTTTAGGTGTTAGAGAACCATGAGGCCTTAGAATCCTTTTTAAAAAGTCATTTATCAGTGGGGTTATAAATAGCATGCTTTGTTTTGTTTTAAAAAGATAAGTCCATCCTGTATAACTGCTACTTGAAGGTTGACACTGTTGAGGATTCCTCTGTACTTTCTGGTCACACATTTCCCCGTTCCAGACCTTGATACCTCTAATATGGAGCACATACCAGGTCCTGCCTGTCCCTTTCAGGTAAGCACTGAATTGTGTCACATACTTAGGAGGGGAAATCTTGGAATTCCAGCCCCACCCACCCCAGTTTATTTGCCTGCAGCTCTGTTAAACAAATGGGTGCTTACCCAATGTATCAGGAGTGTGACTATAGGGTATGAGGATACTCCCTCTGTGCTCTGAGTTTAAGTGACCCTTAACTCTGCAAAGGTTAGCATATAACACTTCAGAATTCAAGTCCCACATAAATCTAGGAAGCATTGCCTACAATTTAAAAAAGCAAAACAAAACTTCCCCCCCGCCCCCCGTACTATTTAAACACTGAAGAGCAATGGTGGATTTGGATGTTTCAGAACCATGGTTTGCCATCCATAGCAAAAACACAATCACCAGGGGTAGGTGATTTGTTGCTTGATCTGGATGCTCAAACTGTTTTGGATCTGAGTGCTGCTGTCTGTAGTAGCAGGTCATGTAGTAGCTGTCTGTAGTAGTGGGTACCTGCAATAGGAGAGGTTCATAATACAGAAACTCGGTACCAAGATTTTATATAGAACAGTTTTCATGCTGCTTGCAAGTGACACCATGATGAGCCAGCTGCCTGCATGGCAGTGTGTACTACAAGACACCATGGTGTAATCCTGTGGGGAGATCATCTGGAATGAATGTATGTTTATCCTAGTGGAAAACTTTAAGAAAATAAAGCCTCAAATTGCTTTTTTTTAATACTCCTTGAGTGGCTTTTTCTTGTGGTCTACCATGCAAAAAAGCTCTGGGCATGGGAAATTGAATGCAGGCTGATGTCATGTCATATCATTAGGACAGCATCACCTTTCCTGTGTCACAGCTGGTGCTTTTGATTTCTTTTTCCAGAACCTGAAGAATGAGGTGTTTTCCTCCCTTCTTCTGAGGGTTTGAACCTGCTCCAGAGGTCTTGGTTACTGAAAAGTTGTCATCTCCGACTGCTCTACACCTGCTTGGGTGGATGGGGTAGGGATGAGAGCCTTCAGCTGTCTTGGAAGAAGTGACAGCAAAAAGGAAAGACAAAAAGCTCTCAAGTTTATCATGCATGCTTCAGCTTTTGTTTGAAATCCTACTCAGGGAGTGGACACGTCTTTCAGCCTCATGAGGGGCCAGTCATCTTTGCCCATGCTTGCTACTCCAGAGTGTCCTCACAGCTGGACCTCTACTGTTCCAGGAATTATTCCTTCCCTCCACACACATATACAGGAATCCAATGTGTTCTCATGCCTTTTCCCATGAGAGGACCCAGCAGTCTATGAACAAGGACCATAAATAATAGAGAGCTGTGTTAACTTGGTGTTCTGAACATTTGGCTCACTTGAGCACCAGGACTGGGTATCCTACACAGAGCAGGACCTGGGCAAGTGCACTTGAACAGGGAGCTGCTTCAGGAAGATTTCTGTCACAGCTCAAGGCCCTGAAGGGATTGATTTCAAAAGCATAGCAGCCCATGCTGTCAAGCCAGGGAGAGGTGTCACTATTCCACACCAATGAACCCAGTGCTGCAATATCACCAGAAGCCTCTCTTCCCCAGAGATATGCACAGAATATCACTACCTTTACCTGGCTGTTGTAGTGGTCTGTCAGCATATCCTTGTTGGATTTGTCTGCAGATTCTGGGGACCAGGCCCCTGGATCAGCTCTGGAAGGTGCACACTCCTCTGGAATCTCCCCTGCTGTGATCCCAGGAACTGAAAGCCCATCTCGGCAGTGCATTCCCATCTGAAAGTCTGTTCAGGCTCCCTATACAGGTTATGTGGCTGTAATGCTGCATTTCCTTCCCTTGCCTTGCATTGTCCAGAATGCTTCTGTCAGGTCAAAAGGTTTTTTCTGTGAATCGCAGAATAATTTACTTCTGACCACTTCTTCTGATTTCTCTAACTAGCTGCTTCTGAAGTATCAGTCCTCTAGTGAACTCCGCAGTCAGCTCCTTGATTAAGGATCCCCATTGCCTAATTATCCTAAATTTCACACTTGAAAATAGACTTGCCAGGGACAATACTCATCATCTTTTTTTGAAAAAAGGACAAAAATTGAGGTTTAATGATAAGGTGGATACAAGATGTGATGATTTCACATTGTGGAAGACAAAGGGCAATCAAGCAATTATAGTTGAAATTTGCCAGTCAGAAACAAAACCACACTGGGGCCTTCATTTATAATGGGATCAGGAAGAGAGGAGAGGAAATACCAAATCAAGTACAACTGTAAAGTTCTTGCATTTTTCAAATTGCACAGAGGTTCTTGCTTTGTTTTTAACCTTAACACAAATTCCAGTGTTAGAATTCGGGAGGCAGAGCCCTGTGGCATACATTCTCAGGCATCACTTGCCTGATGTCAGGGCCTGAGAGCAGTTCTGAGTACTCACTGACAACAGTAACATTGCTAGGGTGCTGAGGTAAAACTCTCATAATGCAAAATAACTTCCAGATTGAGGTTTTGACTGGCTGTATTGAAAATGCATGGACATTTTTACAGAAGGTTTACAGGAGAATCATGGTGTCACTGCTGTGCAGTAGGTTTTGCTCCAGTCTGTTCCTGTCCTCTAATCTGCAGCTGACCATAATCAGAGTATTACTTTGAGGCCCTGAGGGAAAAGAGGCATATATCAAGTTAATTTAAAATAATAACAATGCTAATGTAATTGCAAGTCTTTACGGTTTCATATTTGTCTATTTTTGCACTGGTTGTTTAAAATTATGCAATATGCTTTACAGTACTCCTCAGATTTTTTAAAAAAAATCTTAAGTAATTGTCTGAAGTTGCAAGATAGAATATTAGATTTAGATTTTTTTTACAGTAATACAATAACTATGGGCTATTTCTTTAGCTAAATCAAGAGAAAATTTACTTTTTAACAATTTCACTGCCTCCTTTTTTAACTCACAGAGCTTGAATCCAACATAAAGAATTCTAGGAGAGAGCTGAAAGACTGAAATCCACATTTTAATGAGGAGTCCCAGAATCCGGCCTAAATTAACAGAAACTTTTGAGGAGTTCTCTGTCTTCCTTTCATTACATGTAAGTCTTTTCAGAAGCAGAGATAGATGATGTACCTTAAGTCATCCCTTGTCAATGCAGCAGGATCTGCAGTAACCATGTTTCAGAACCTTGCTTTCAGTGTTTGCAGGATAAAAATACCGTGCAAGAGTACTTCATGGGCTGAGTGTCTTTTTTTGTCCACTTGATCTGCTATTTGATAAGTATCCTGTAATTGAACTCCTTTCTCTATGTTAGTCTTTCTCACTGTGTGAATATTCCTTCTTTTTGCAGGGTGTTTGATTAATTGACTTCAAAGGATGAGCTTGATCTTCCAAAACATTAAAGGCCACCTATTGAAACCAAAAGATTTTTATAACTATTTTCATTGAATGGTGTGTGTGAAACACACCATTCACCAAATGGTTTTCCCACCTTTCTTTTTTGCTTGGTACTGCTCTTCAGGTCTTACTACTATATGTAGGGAAAAACTCCATCATCTCGATGTTCTAAGATGAAAATTATTTCAGCTGAGCTTTTTATATTCTCTGTGTGCGTGCATGATTTTCGTGACTATAACATTTTGCCACTCCTGAATACTGATGAGGTTTCCTTTCTAGCAACCCTGTGAAGCAGGGAATGCAGCTGTCACCCCCTCCCAACACACACTGGCAGTACCAACCATTTCATCCCAGAAGCAAATTCTTCTTTGGAAACAATGAAGAAACTCTTTAAATGTCTGTTGGATCACTTGAAAAGTCTTTGATGAAATTGGTGCTGAAGAAGAGAGTTTAGTGGTATGGACATGTGGACATACCTCTGATAAAATCCAGAAAACAAGCAACACCTAGAGAAGAGGTAACAGCTAACAGTGAATACAAAATCACTCAAATAGTTCACATTTTCTGCCACCTGCAGGAACAAATGCCCTGGCTTCTTCATATATGGCTGCTTCTGCAGAGGCAATGCACCATGAAATGATGCCTGCAAACAGCAGCTTCCTAACAAATTGGCCACATGCGATAAGTGGAAATAAAAAGCCGATGAGGCTCATTGAACATGTGGCTCACCGCAGGCTTTCGATGCCGTTTCAAGCAAAGCACTAATATTAACCCTGGCTTACATCTAACCATATTACTATGTTCCTTTGGATACATTGCTCTTGGAGAGGAGGAAGGCCACGCTCTGAGAGGCACTGAGTGATATAAAGCAGACAGTGGGCATCACGTTCACATCATCACCACAGATATGTGGAGTAGCACTCAAATGTGTTGAATACATTGCACAATCTTCACCCTGCTAAGCCCAGCTTGCAGTTATCTACCATCCAATAGAGGCACACAGAGCTGTATACAAGGGTTGAGAAAAAGAACAGGCTGCTCTTAGTACGAGTTTAGAATATGGCTTGTTCCCAAGTCTCTGAAAGTCAGATTCGTATCACACAATCATATCAAACATCAAGTAACCATGCTTGTAGGCTTGCCTGTGAAAATGGCTGAGACTCTATGAAAGCTACTCTCTTTCCTAATAGTCTAAAAACCTTAAGGAAAGAATGGAATGTTAAAAGACACTTACCACACATAAATCCTGGCACAGTATTTGAGAGAAACGTCCTACTGGAGCTCAACAGCCCACTCGAAACCTGCGGCCTCTCATCCTGTGAGGCACAGGAATTATGAGCAATCCCAGCCTGCCTGGAAATTCAGCAATGACAGTGGGAACGTGTTGTCACCCAGCATCTGCAACTCATGCTGGGAAAATGAACATGGGAGGCAGAAAACCCAAAATCAAGATGGCAACTCATTCACTGCAAGCCAAGCATAACATAGTGAACCATGTCTGAAAATTACACCTCTGAAATTACACATTGACTGCTGCTGCCAAAATGGAGGACATGAACAAATTAAAATCATGGTTTTGATAGGTATTTGTTCATGCTTCATTCTGATATAGAAAGTCTCAAGTTACAGGTCTTCTATCAGTTCCTCCAAAAGTCTGTTCTCACAGCTAAGATAAGCTTTCCTCTCCACTTTATTTTCATAATTTGTAGATGATTAGAATTAACATTTGGTGTAAGGTCTAGGAAAAGGCTCAAAAGTTTTTAAGGCCCAACCTATAAACATTTATATCCATTCAAATGGAGCCAGTGATACTCAGGACTTCACCAAAGTCTCAGGGTTGTTCTACCATGAGCTGTCACAGCCTTATTCCAAGCACATTGATCATCTACACAGAGCTGCCTAAGCATCTTGCTGTGTGTGTTCTAGCACTTACAGCTACCATGAAACCTCATTTTTGCTATTTTCTAATCCACTTAACGTATGTTGCCTTCTGACAATGACAGTATTGAAGCAGAGCAGAAAGAACAAGACTGGAATTTGTGACATCTGGATCCTCAGAAGAGCCAAGTGTATTTATATGTCATAAGTGGATACCACATTTTAGCAGGAAGTGCAAAACAGTCAGAGTCATCTGGGCCACAAACAGTCAGTGGTGTGGTTTGCTACAGAAGTTTGGCACATAATCTGTGGCTAAATCTTCTCAAAGGCAGAGTTTTACATGCTAAGTATTAGAAAGTAGGGGTGGTTATATTAGGTCCACTCAAACATTTTAAGCACAGGTGCATGAGCTTAGTAAACCAACAGGGTATTTTACAGAGCTTGTAGTATTCCCCCCCTTTACATACAAATCCAATGTGCATTAAGAGGTTTCCCAACAGGAGCTTGCATCAGTGGTGTCTGATAGAAATTATCAGCTTGCTGTTGGTGGAAAAGCTAAAAGGCTTCCTAATATGTAAAAATTATCTATTTAACATTGTGGAATTATAAAAAAAAATGCACAACAATTTTAAATTAAGCTTTCAAGTACACTTACTTTGAAGCACATTTTGTCTGTTAGTTACCTGTGCACAAAAAGGTAGTTTCTCCTTGGCATTCAGTAGTCACAGCACATTTGATGTTTCAATGCTGTCATTAAACTGCCAATGAAACTGCACTATTATTTAAAAACCTGTGGTTTATCTGCAATAAAAAGAATGTAAATTATCTGCACAACTTTTGCTAATACAACCAATTGTTTCCACTTAACAACCTTCTCTCAATGTATTCCAAAATTATACCAGGTTCCTTTGCTTTTCATCATGCTTCAAAAGTCAGAAATCTTAGTCCTGTTCTTTGGCCTATAAACTGTAAATACCACTAGTGTCTGGAAAATTAGCTGAACTTTTCCCATTGAGCTTAAATTAAAAATGGGGATTTTCACAATCTTTTTAATGTTTTCCAATATATTTCCTCAGCACATATGAAATTTTAAGAAAGCATTTTTTCAAAACAGGCATTTATCTCCTGACTCAGCCTTCCTCTTGTCTCTGTGTCATATTCCCGTAATTTTTCCTGTAATTGAGGCCTATGTTAACTAAAGTCAACTGACAGGAAAAGAGAAAGCTGTTACATTAATTTTCACTGCTATTTTGAGCTTAAGTGTTTCAATTAGTGCTTTACATATACTAAAATCTTCTTAATATATCCTGTTTCCATTCATTCTTGTATCAATGTAACTAAAACTTTACAGTCACACAAGTGCCTATTTGATGAATATCTTTGATATTTGATATCTTGTCTTCCAATTTCACAGAATCAGATGTACTCTCACAAGTTTCTTCAGTGACTCACTTTCATGTTCCAAATTAATCTTGGAATCACAGAAAAATGGTCCTAAAATACCATGTCTTTGGGAGATCTGTATGAAAGGATCTATTAGATGTGGGAAATCAATCTCCTTTTTGTGTGGTTATTTAATCTTACCTGTATTTTCACACAGTAAACCTTCACAGCAAAGCTATCTCCACTGACCATCAGATAAAAAATATCTTGAAGTACTCCTTGACTCCATATCCTTGCAGAAGGCATGCAATTAGACTTTTTAACAGAACTTTCAATTAAGATGCAGTCTTGACAGGCATCATACTATAATAATTCCCTCTACTATTTAATTGGAGAAAACAAAAGTGGGATGACTGTGGAAATCAGTAATTTTAAAATGATATCCCATAATATTTTCCTAAAGTCTGATTTTGATTCCGCAGAAGGAACTTTGCAATTGCCTGCACTGTTACACATCAGGAAATTGTGGAAATGGCACACTACAGAAGACTCAATTTACCAAGACTCAAAATGACTGTGCAAGCTGGAACCACAAGTACTGTAACTGCTTGACTATTTGCCTTTTTATCTTATTTCAGAGGGTATCACTTCTCCACAAACCTGGAAAAGACGATACCTCTCCAAAGAGATCATGAATTAATTAATTACTTGGAACAATGTTGTGCAAATTCCAGATACTCAAACAGTTTTTGGCTCTGCAGATCACATTCAGGTACTTTTGCAGCTATTACATATGTATTGATTGTTATTCTATATGTTTCAATCAATATTCTGATTATTTTTTTTTAACTAGAAGAGAAATTTAACAACCTAGCATTTTTACAATCCTAACTCCCTTTTTACCAATACAAGAGTCTGTAGGGATATGAAGTCAATCCTTCAGAAGTTAGGAATCACCAAATCTTTGCCTTCATCCATTTCCCAGCATTTTAGCTTCAGAGCTCACATAATGTGCTACTAAAGAATTTCATCTGTAGCTCCAAAAGCTTTCCTTCTTCCTCCTTCTTAATAATCTCCTTAAACAGATTAAAATTATCCTGTAGAAAGAATTCAGGAAACTAAGGGTTATTATAACACCGCTACATGTCATTACTGTTGCGGAAAGCCCACGACAACCTCGCCTTGTGATCGTGACCTACTGACACTTTTTATTTTTTTACTGTGATGGAAAACAAGTCTTCTCCTTATCTTTTTAGATATCCTGATATCTTTAGATGCACTGATATCCTTGGCTAGCACGATGGAATAAGAAGTGCTATACGATCCTGCTCTGCACACAGCCTTCCTCCACCCACTGCTGCACCTCCAGAGTAGCTTTATTTGAATGCTAAATCAGTCACTCTCACAAAGCTATAGAAGCCTCCATGGTCCAAATCTGTTTTTTTCCAAGAAAAATATAACCCCCATTAATCCTACTAAACACAATATAAAGTTAAGCAATGAACAGCACTGAACATTTTTATGGAAACTAATACAACAGTCCACACACTTCTTGCAAGAAAAGAGCTTGCAGGTATAAGCATTTTCTATGGCCGTCGGTCTGTGCAACTGATGCCCTAGGAAAAAGGGATGGCACTTACCGAGTTGATCACCTTTCCATTCGCTGTCACAATAAGCACACTCAGGATTATATTACCAGCAAGAGCAACAAAATACTTATCATATTTTGAAACATTTCAAATACATCCAAACTTGGCTAACAGGAACATAGAAAATCTTGGTATTCATTTCATTACCATGACCAGGATTGACTCCATCACTTGCAAGTAAGTAGCTATAATGTACTGAGGCGTGTAACAATTACAATCCTGACAATCAATCCTTTCCTTTGGGTGGGTGTCTCCCCACCTCGACACCTAGCAGCACCGTATCCTCCACTGCAAGTGATTTTGCTTTAAATAAACCCAAACTATCTGCATCTTTTGGATCTCCATTGTTTGAATTGTTTTTGCAACCAAAAAATGCAGAGCAAGAGCCACAAGTAGAGCCACCACTACTGTTCACGGTAGTAAATGCACAAACAAGTAACAATGGATTACTTGAGCAGAGGGCCTTTTGCTTTTTAGCATGTCTCTGTATCTCATTGACTTTGTGTGCTATTAAAAGTTGTTTATTTCTAAAGGTTCAGTAGCAAGTACAACCACAGGGGATAGAGTAAAAGACCAGCACAAAAATCCCTCTCTTAAGCAGTTACACTCAATAGCAGTATTAACAGACAATGTCGACTCCATTGTTTCAGTAAGATAGGAAGTCTCAGAGTTCACAGGATTTGAAATATCTCACAGACTCTCATGCACCATGACTTAGAAAACTACTTGCCCTCATTCCTGATACATAGAAAATGGGCAAATGGCAAAGTGATGGTAAACAGCACTTTTCAGACACTTGATTTCCCTAAAGGCAAGGAATTCCAACGGAAGAGAGCAGAGAAACAGAGCAAAAGCTGGCACAGCCCAAGATGCTGTATTAGAGGCTCAATTAGAGTCAATAGGTGAAAGTCAGGATCCACTGGCCCCTGGGAATGTCAAACGACAGATAAGAGCAGCATCAAGATTGGACTACACACACTGAGCCAAAATTAACATCAGGGTTACTGGGGTGAGCAGTCATCAGTTCCAAGTTGTGCATGCAGCTGTCACAGGAATGAGTGAAGAGCTTCTGATACTGCCCTGGGTTTGCATACAGTATTGAGCCCCCAAAACAAAGTGAAAAAATTAAATTAAAAAACAAAAATAAAATTAAATTTTAAAAACCCCAAAATAAAATAAAAACCTGGAAATAATTTAAAGTGTGTGTAGTACTTGCTTAGTCTAATATTTTAATGAGGTTTTATACTGCAGACCATTATTTACTGTAAATAGATTCAATTTACAAACATTGCAGAACTGGAGATACGGTGCTTATTAAGGACTATATTAATTTACTTTTGTGTTTGCACTTTATATTTAATATATGCATACTTTTCATGTTTGGGTTCTTTCTAAATGAATTTATATCCTCCAAATATTAGCCATAGTAACATCAGCTTTCTCAAATGCAACTGAGCAACTAAATTAAATTTGAAAAAATTATATCAAAATGTCTCTTTATAAATAAGGTCTGTAAAACTTCAGTTAGTTTTAAACTAATATTAATGTAACATTGTACCATTGCATTGAATGCTTTAAAAAAAAAAAAATTCTATTTCTCTGCCAAAATACCTCAAGAGGAAAAATACCTTTATCACTGAATTTACAGGTAATTTATTAGTTTGGAATTACTCTTTTTTTAATAGAGAAATAGTTTTATTTCAAATATCACTTTCCTGTGGAGAAAATGCAGAAAATGAAGACAAATAAGTAAATATAATACTTGAATGACAGATCCATCAGGAAAATCTGCAGAGTAATAACACTGCCTGTAGGAAGAAAGCATTATCTTTACTGTGAGCAAAGTATAGTGAGATAACAAAGTTGTCTTACAACAACTTACAGTTGTTTGTTCCACACACAGTATCCTCAAATGGTCAGATCCCACACCATCTTCCAAAAATATAACTAACGTATTCAGATTGCATCCTGAAGATTACGAAGTTAACCAAGCCATGCAAGCAGCTGATTTAATTTCAATCCAATTCCCTTCTCTGAATAAATTCCATTTTATTACTAATCCCATGGTTTTAAGTTGTTTATGAACCTCATGTTAATTTCTCTTTCATTACATGAAAACCTTTAACTGCAAAGGTACCAACAGGGATATTCACATTATTCAGGATTCTCCATTCAAAGGGAAACAAAGGACTTAGAAATAAAGCACAGGAGACATGTGCCAGTCTTACATAGGAAAAAACTATGACTAATGTAACACCAACTTACGCAAATACCATCTTACTTTTGTGCAACTACTGCTATAAGAAAGAAAGAAAAAAATAGCATGGACTTTTGCACCTATCAATAATAGTTCAAGAGCAGTTCCCTTATAGCTACAATGTATTTCATAAGAAAAATTATACAGGCTTTCTAAATATATGGGGGAGTAATTATTTTTACTACCATTTATCATAAAAATGTAACATAAACAATATTTGGAAATACAGACCAGAACAAATTTATCTTAGATTTTAAAAAGATGATTTTTATTAAGCACAAACAGCTTTTAATACATTATCAATACAAATAGGAAAACATCTGTTTAATGAATTTGATATATCAAAGATCTGATGGGCAGGTTGCATACTGGCACAATAAAAATGATTCCTTTTTTTAAGTATTTCAAATTAAAATTACAGGGTTACCACAGTCTACACTGCAGGAACTTTCCCTACAGTCTAAAATTACTACATCACCTGGGCATGGGGGAAACAAAGAACTAGAGTTTCATAATGTGGAACTTCTAACACTTTAATTAGCACCACTCAAAGCTTGCATCAGCTGACTAACTAAGAAGCAGCTGACAGGTCAGGTAAAGCTTTACAGCAAATTTCAGTGCAAAGTTTACAGTTCCTTCTCATAAGATACTTGGAGTCTATGGTTTCATAGCATGTTAAATAATCATGGCTTGATAGATGTACAGTATTAAGATGCTGAGAACATTTACTTTGAAAAAAAGATGAGACTCATAACGGCTGTGAAATGCATTTTAATATATTATACCAAATTCTGTAATATGCAAACAACATGCTGGATTACAAACTGAAGTCCTGTTATGAATTCATAGGTCAGTATTAGCTCTCTGGGGTAGTGGCTTCTGGTTGTCTCAGCTGCTGCTTTTTCAGGCTAACTAACTTCATCTTCTCTCTAATGTGTTCTGCTGCAGAAGCCATATCACTTGGGCTCCCGAAGTACTGCTCAGACCTAGAAAAAACCCAAACCACAAGAAATTATCAGTAAAAAGTAAATCAGTACATGAATATACATGTTAATTGCAGTAGAAAACACAAAACAGGTAAGAAAAATAGCCACTTTTTCCTCTTGTCATTTAAAAGCAACCTTTAAAAGGCTTTGGAGACTTAGTGATGAGACTCGACAGCAAATTTTGCTGAAATTGTTACAAATACTCAATGAGCCTTTCATAGCCAAAAGACACTATCAACAGAAGTT
Organism: Eulacestoma nigropectus; assembly: GCA_013397775.1. NCBI lineage: Eukaryota > Metazoa > Chordata > Aves > Passeriformes > Eulacestoma > Eulacestoma nigropectus. The sequence goes on from VZTE01006496.1 coordinate 499,627, forward strand.
TGAGGGTGGTGAAGCACTGGAACAGGTTGCCCAGAGAAGCTGCAGCCGCCCCATCCCTGGAAGTGTTCAAGGCCAGGCTGGATGGGGCTTTGAGCAACCTGGGCTAGTGGAAGGTGCCCCTGCCCATGGCAGGGGGATTGGAATTGGATGACCTTTAATGTCCCTTCCAACCCAAAACATTCTGTGATTTGAACAGCAGGGCATTATTCTAGAAGTGCAACTGGATACTTCCCACCGTTTCTTACCTCCCTTCTCTGGCTCTCCCCCAAGTCAGTCTGACAATTTTTCATACTGTGACAATCTATGACACCTGTCTATACATGAATTCCGAGTTTATAAAATTGCTGCGTTATTAAAGGACTCTTCACACTAAGTCAACCATATGCTGTCAAATTATGCCATCGACTTCTCAAACTGAAAAGAACACCTGGCTGTGTAATTCAAATACAACAAAGAACAGCTGAAATGTTAGGGAAACCACTCACCAAGCACTCAGCAAAGGGAGGGTTTGAACAGAATACATGTTTCAGAAGAACGGGTATTAAATCTAGTTGCAAAGCACAGAAGCTGTACAGTTTGGAAATGGCAGTAGGACAAAGGACTTTCAGACAGGCAAAAGTGGACAGACACAGGAATAGACTCATTTGAGAAGGTAACTGGTCAGACTGTGTAACTGCGCTCAGATCACGGCATTTCCTGATACAGAGCAGAAGACATGAGCAGGACAGGGAACAGTGACCTGAACTTCCAAAAACATACTGGCAAAAGTCTGAAGAGGTGAACAGGCTGATGAAAATGCCCCCAAGCATTTATGACATTTTGCATGTTCTTAAATTCCTAAAAGTAGTTCTAATAATGAGCAAACCTTTTGCAAATTGTTTGGTCAACACTTCAAAAACCAGGGCGATGAGCAGGGGGTTCCTGAGGTACAGCACAAATACAGTATCATTTTTGTGAAGGGGGATATGCAAAACTCTGTTTCTGACTCCTCTGGCATTTCAGTAATGTTCAGGATTGAACAGTTGCTACTTTCGCCAGGTCACTAAAATCTGCTATACACAAGTTATACAAAAATACTTCAACAAACACTTCTTGATCTGGTTTTGGGTCTTTTTTTGTTTGTTTTGGTTTTTTTTCCTACAAGTATAAAATTCTCCACTATTTTCAAACACACTATTGAAATAACAGTAAAAATCGCTACTAATTCAGGCCTGGGTCCATCCTCATGATTAGCACTCCTTACTGAAGGATCTACACTGCAGAAGGAATATGGTATTTTAGAAATAAAATGAAAATAAATTTTCATAACCAGCTTCCTGCAACTGTTTTACAGATAGACTTTAGGTAACCATTAATGCAGTTGCCTGATGCTATCTCATAACATTTCAGCCTCTAATTCAAAACACTGATTTCAGACCTTTTTCATTATGGTGTGGCATCCTACACACCAGAGACTTGTTCCATAGCTTGGCTGTAACTCATGTAGAAGTTAACTACAAGCTCAGCATAACAGTAGATGTTATTAAACACAGAGAACTGAGTTTTATTATGGCTGAGATGCCAAATTCAATTTGCTTTTGTAGCTCAAGAGAACTACCAATTTAAAATTAGTACAAATACTTCTTGAGGGAAACACTGTTTTGCTTACCAAATAAATCAAATGTAAATTTATCTTCAATATACTGGCTTAAGACTTCAGATAGCCAGAACTGCAAATAAATAAATCAAAATCCCGTAATTCTCATCTGGTACCTTTTTTCAAGGAGAATGGGACTGGTCATTCTTCTGTTACTTCTGCATACTGTGCATGCATAAATCTAATTATCATTCAGTGTGAGAAAGTCACTACTTTAAAAAAGCAGTGCACTAATACTCATTAAAAATTCTTTCCCATCTTTTCACAGAAAGCAGACAAGTCCAATTTCAAACTTTATAAAAACAATGTGCTCACTTTTCTATTTCAGCAATATGCCTTCAGGATTCTTCTGCACGTGAGACTATTATAAAACTTTACCAAAAGCATTATTCCAAAGGCATTAGAAAAAATGTTCTACATACCCATCAGGATAAACTACAGGCACTGTTAGTCTGTCCAACAGTGATTTCCCAACTGCTTCAATTTCATCAAATTGATCCATTTCATTAAAAGCTTCAGGCTGCTCTGGACATTCCTGCAAAATCTGTTTAAAAAAAGTAAGAAAATACAGAATAAAGTACACACGGGATAGCATGTAGTTTTTTAAGTGCCATTAACTGGCAGAGTGAATGTTCTTTTGGCATTTTCACTGCCACATTTACATGAGATCAACTGACACATTCATATAATTGAAGAAAAGAAAATATCGATTAAGGTCCATTAAGAAGATAGTTCAGGGCTACCATCATAGTCTTCCTAGACAATATTCCTGCAACAAATATAAAAATAGTAACCTACATCATTAAACATATAAGACAGTCACATAAAGTGTAAAAAAACATGGTTATTGAAGAGCCCCTTACAAGACGTTTCAAAGCTAAAATCCGCATCTGGCACAGAACAGGTAGGACTAAAAAAGTCTGAACACAAGTGTTACCAGATGGGATTGTGACCCAATGCTAGTACTCAGTAATGTATTTTCTTCCACTTCTTGCTCTGCCACTTCTTGCTTTTTTCCAAAGCACCACAGATATTAACAGTCTATTTTCCACACAGACTCATTAATGTATGGTCGATAGTGACAGGAAAATTATGTTTTCGAACAGGAGTATTGTTTTTTCACCCATTAATTTACTTTTCTTTAAACTTAAGACTGCCTAAAACCAGCAATTAACTACTCAATAATAAAGGAATGCTCATAATATGGATTGAGAGATTCCACTCTTTTAGGAGTTTATGAACCACTGAAATTTAATTTGCTATCAGGTAAATCTCTGAAGTATAAATGATGTATTTCTGCTTTTGTGAACCTCCATCAACTCCCAATGCCTGCAAATTCAAAGTTAGCTTCCACTAATACAAATAAGAAATGAATAAAACCAAGGAGAATATGAATCAACTTTGAATCCATGCTCTCTTTCAATGGCAGAATGAATTTATTTTACCATGTGCAAGATCTGGGGTTTTTTGCAGTTACATGCAATTCTACTGTCAATATTTGAGATACATACTCTAAACTGCTTTTAAAAACCATATTTCTTCACAAAAAAAACAGCTGTGGACAAAAAGGCCTTACCCCTCAAGAACTACATTAAAGGTCATTGTCTCAAATTCAAGCATTCGAAAACTCTCAACATTTTCCCCCTTCAGCAAGCTGTTGCTGAATAGCAACTATTCCTCATCACATTGCTGTTGACTGCTCATCCTCCTCTGTGGCTTCTTGCATCACCTGACTGGGTGCAGCAGTGAGACATTTGGTTACAGGAGTCTGAAAACCACACCAAGGTAGAGGTGTGTTCAAGAAGAAGAAAGCACGTTCAAACCCCGCCAGGTGCAAAACAGAAGATGGAAGAAGACAGCATGTGTGGAAACTAAAGTGGTGAGAGCTGCCCTCATTTACAGTTTATGAGAAGGTTATCCCATCCAAAATCCACACAGCTTAAAGGGCAATACACCTTCAACTCTCCCAACAACTTAAATGACCTTATAGCTTCCTATCATACCTTGCACAAAGAACTGTTCCTGGCTTTTAAGAATTACAGTCTAAAAGACACAAAGAAATGCTTTATCATCAATATCAGAGTTCCCACTTGAAGAGGGCTGTTCTCCTTTTTGTTAAGCAGGTCCTATAGCAACATAGGTATATGAACAATCTTTACATTACGTACTGAAGTTAACAGTTGGAAAAACATACTTTAATTCTTCTTTCTGCCTTTTTTTTTTTTCAATATTTAGAAAGGGCAAATATACACACTGGCAAACTTAATTTTTCTTACATTTTATTTGCTTAAACTTGGGTAAGAAATTTTTCTTCTTAAAAAACACAACACTCACCTTTTCAGCAGTTGAATGAAACGCAACAGCTGTCTCCAGCCGGTGCACTCTTTCTTCAGAAGTCACTGTAAACTGTTTCCACACTCTGTTCAGTCTGGGAAGTGTGTCCCCTGAGGACCTTGAAGTGCATCGCAAGGACTGGCACAGGACCACGGTTGCCTGCAGTAACTGTCTCCCATAATCATAAGTACTCTAAAAATTGGAGGGGATGGGAGAGTAAGTGCATGTAAAAGCTCTGCACTTAACTTGGGAGCGAAATAGCATCTTAAAGCAACAGCAGGCAAGTTTATGGAAAATCCACAATTGAGGTTCACGAAGTACATTGAACTAATCTGGTCTATTAGAAAATGCTGACGAAGTATGAATAAAATTGTGATGACCAAACAGTGCTTTCACTCTTAAAAAACATCCAATATCCCCTGCTGCCTAGCATTCACACTGGCAAGAGAGCTTCCCAAAAATTCTGAATAGCTGTTTGGATCTTACAAGGGATACTTGATACCCACTGCCAAGAAGACTGTCTCACTGACTTCACTGTCACCATGCCTATGTTCACCCAGCATCCAAGTGCACTGAGGCACATCACTGTAACAGCAAATGACCATCCTGTCATCCTCAACTCTTATTCATCATAAGAGAAAAATCAGTTCCAGTGTAACAGGTGGAATTAGAAAACATCACATCTGTTAATTAACAAGTCTGAATTAGACGCTCCTAAAAGCAGTAAATGACTGACAAAGCACCAGACAAAGGCCCAGCTTGTCAAAAGTAATTTTAAAGACTGTTTGAAATATGTCTTTCACAAAAGCCAGTGAACAATGGTTGTTTGCATTGCCTGTGTGAAGGTTAACTAAGGTAGTAAACTGCAGCATTGCCGCTCTTGATGGAACTGCAACATCTCTTTAGGCCCATTGCCAACTTCAGCAATTTCTTCACTCAAACATTGAGGCAAACCAGGAAGACCAGTGGCAGACTGTCCATACGCATATTGATTCTATTTAGGAGAGGATGTGAAACTGCACAAATCCCATATTGCTAAAAAAAAGAACACATTTCACCTGTGCAACATCAACAAATTTTCTATGTTTCTCCAGTAAAACTTTTGTTTCTTGAGCATCATCTCCCAGTCGGATGTGTGTCTTCAGCAGAGCATCCAACAGTTCACTTAACCATTCTACTGCCTTAAAAACAAGCCAAAAGAATAAAAACTAACACATTAAAAAGAAATTAATCCAGAAGGGTGATATTACTTTAGTACTAGCATATACTTTTGATACGGAAAAAAAGTTAAATGAGCTTTCACAAGCTGGTAGATCATGCATGCAATCACCAAATATACTATTTTCAGACATTGCTATATCCTTTATTTTCACTATACATTTTTCTTAAATAAAACTACATTTGAAAGTTACAAAAAAAATACTGTAAAACTACCAGCCCCCATAAATTAACCCAGTGGACTAAAAAAATCAGAATGATGAAAATCTAGAGGTATTTCCATACCTGAGCAGCATCCTCTTCACATTTAAATAACTGCACCATCTGAAGCATCTTCAGTCGCCGCACATCCACCATATCCTCACACCTTAAACAGCAGCACAGAAAGACTTGTCAACATGTACAGCAGACACAAAACACTCTGAATTTGACAACAGTGTTTTCAAGTGAGAAACATTAAGACACAAGTGTTCATGAAAAGGTGATCAAAGCTGCTTAGTTTGGCCAAAATACCTAACGCCTCAAAGAACAATAAGAAACTTGCAATAAATAGAACTGAGCACTACAAGTCACCAAAATCATGATCCTCAAGATTCCTGATATGGCTAAGCTGGAGGCAGTAACACCAGAGACAGCTACAAGGTCTTGCAGCAGCATTGCAGGTTCCTTACTTTGCTGCACTGGTAAGCTCTGCCACACAGAGGCTTATGTGGGAAGGACAGACTTTATCCTACTAAAATTCAGATGAAAGTTGGCTTCAATCTGGCATGAGTCTGAATTGTATTGTTTGTTGGGGGCAATGTTTTCTTGATGAATACAATGAGGACTGTAAATGGACATTTTCCATTTTTCTTTTTAGCTAACTAAAGGTGGTAATATCTGAACCCTTATATGATGATGTCCTTCTCTATACTTGTCAGGAAGCATTTCAAAATCTAATTGATACAAAAACTAACCCTAACTATCTTGTTCTGAATTGAGCACAGCTTGCAGTTCTTTCTCCAGAATTCCAAAACAAGTATTGAAAGTTCTCCTCTTTCCACAGAAAGAGCTAAGCTAATACATTTAGCAGAATGCTTTCCACTTCAATTTCAGAGCCTACTAAGTAGACAGCAAGACTCATGCTCCTGTTCAGTGCAAATGGAATTACTAATGTCAACAACAGTCAGCTTTATAAGCAAACGCAAAAGACTGTGTGCATGATTTTTTCCAAACTGGTTACAAACATAAGCACTTCCAAAGAACAGTTTGTTAGCATGCTGCGTTTTGTTACATGTCCTGTAATGCTTACAGAAAGGAAATCGGCTGCTCTAATAATGCAGGAAAACAGTTTATGGGTTCTAAAAGCATAAATAAAGCAGCAAAATGCCCATAAAAATAGACATTAAAATACATGTGTACGTAAATAACAAAAAACATTCAACAGAACTTGGAAAAAAAAAAAAATCAGGCGTTGCAAAAAATACTACTACATGCTACTGAGAGATACTTAGTCCTTTTGCTTTTCTGTCTCTCATCCAGGCCAAAGAACTTTGTTTAATCATTCACCATCTGAAAGCTGCTTCATACCTTTGTCTGGAAATTTTATTGATGTTTTAGTCCTCTAACTTCCCACAATTCTATAATCCATCTGAGAACAGGGACCAGAATTGTGTAACACAAAACAGAAATGGACTACCAATCTATACAGTGACACAATGACATTCTTCTTTCAGTTTTTTATCCCTTTCCTAACAATTCTTAGCATTCTACTTCCTTTTCCCTGTATGATTGAACACTAAAACAGTTTTTGCAAGTTTTCCAATGTTTATCTTTGAGTTCACAGTTGATTCAGAGCCCATTACTGTGTACATAAAGTCTTTCCTTCTCCCATGTACATCTCTTTTCTCAGTACGGAATTCCAGCTGCCATTTTCTTGCACAGTGACACATCCTCTGTAGCTTTTTGCAGCTGGCCCTCTAAACACAAGTATTACTTAAATTAATAGGATTCAGATGGCACACTTAAAACAATATTTTCTCTAAGCACTACCAAAACATATGGTTTCTTACACTAAGCTCCCTAAGAAAACAATTTATGAATAGTAGAATTAATTTGTAAAATGGGCAATTTGATGCTCACTAGACCTTGCTGTTGCCTAGAGGCACCCTTTGCTCAGCCAATGCCCTTGAACTTCAGGCCCTTTCTGTGGACAGTATTACATCGTCTGAGGGGTTCCGGCAGTAATACTGGTAAAAGCATCTAATTCTTTCACACAGTTGAGTAAAAAAAAAGGCAGTACTACAGAATATCCAATACAACTACATCTTTAATTAAAAATAATCAAATTTTGCAGGAAGAAGATGATGGCAAAATCCATCCTTCTTATGAATCCAACATTTTTCTCAACTTCATCCCCCACTCTATAATTTTCCAAAACTCAGAAACCCCCGCACTTTGAAAACTGAAATCCGTGCCTCCATTTTGTACCCTGTCCCCTCCAACACCATCTCATTTGTCTTCCTATCTTCAGGAATGAAAATACCGTACTCAAAGGATAGAGCTTGTGATAAAGAGGATAAGCAAGTCTGTTTAATATGTGATTTTGCACCCATCACCACTGCTGTAGTCGTATTATACTTCCATCTCAAACTGCTAACATATAAGAGATGCCTCTTGCCGATTTTCATAACTCCATATAAAAGAAATGTATCATTTTTGAGCATTAACAAGCACAGGAAAGCATTCAAACACTCCATCCAGTACCAAAATATAAAAGGTGTTTGTTTTTAGGAACACGCTACAACAGATTAGTCAGGAAAGCTTCTGTACCATTCAAATATACTATAAATATAAATTACAGTTGGATTACATCCCTTAACTGAACATAAAACAAAATGGGCTCTTTAAAATGAACTAAATTTTAAATAAAGTGACTTGTTAATACACAAAAATCTTAATGACTACAATTGTTGTTCTTACCTTTGTTTTCTAAGCTGCATATCTTCCATTACTCCTTGGATATGGTCCACATTTTCTTTGTTTTCAATGGTCACATCTTTCCCATAGGCCCATGATGCCTGGTTAGATATCTGATCAAGAAGACTTTGACCTTTCTCACGCAAGCCTTGCAGGCCTAAGTCTAATAAGAGAAAGGAAAAAAGAAGTCAGTGGTCACTTATAAATTTGGTGGGTTTTTTCCTCAATGGAGAGAGATAAAATGCAACAGAATCATATGTGGATGAAGACTGGAATGTGGAAAATGAAAAGGACATCATTATGTCTTTCACTGCCCTTTCCAGCTCAAGTTTGAGTAAGCATTTGTCTATATTAACAAAGAACTAAGGCTTTGCTATTTTATGACCTAGCAGATAACAAGAAAAGGAATAAAAGTTGACAGCAAGTCAGCTTCTCAGCATATACATAGCTAATTAATGTCTTTCATCCACACAGTTACACAATTCCTAAAATATTTATCACTGCTAAGCAGTTGTAGGCTAAGTGTTCTTCCACTGCTGGCAAAAGTTACTACTTTATAATACATCTGATATAGCTGTACAATTTTCTACACTGAAATTTGCCAACCCTTGGGATGTGCTGTTACATCTCTTATCTGGCAGCTCTACTATCTGTTTTCCTGAAGGAATATCTCATTTATGCATCAAACTGTTATATTCCAATCATAACTACTTCTACCATAAATGATTTTGCTTCGCAGCTCTCTCCCACAACTTAATGAACAAGCTGATCACTGTAGATCCCTTCCAACTGCAATAATTAGTTCCATATGCTTGACAGTGTAACAACCTTCAATGTGCCATTTATTAACACATACATTCAAAGCTACTGCGTAACACTCAATACAAGCATTCTAAAACTGAGTGGATAAAACCTTAATCATGAAGGGGTCAGTTCTGGAGACAAAAAGATCGTCTAAGCACTATAATCCCAAGACACTAAAGAAGATTAGTGGGGGCAAGAAGTTTGTTTACAGATGAAATGCATGATAATGTCATATAACAAATATTTATATTAGATGTAAAACATTTAAAAGAAAACAGTTCCAGATCATTTCCCTAGACAGAGCTACTATACAGTAGATGGCATAAGCCAGTCCAAAGTAGTTCAGTGGAGCATTACATAGTGGGGAATTAGAAGTGACAATATTTTTTCCCCTGCTTTTTTGGCGATTTTTTAAAAGGGATTACTGTTTCTTCCCCCTGCAATGCATCCATTAGAATGTGTGTGTCTGAAATGCAGCAATATCTTGCTTACCAACACTTTTCAATTTCTCTTCCAGTAGTTTTAATGTTTGTTGAATTGATGCTCCATCTGCTGGTGCTACATCCACACACAACATTCCTAGTAAGCCATCCAATTGCTGAGACAACTAAAATGTAAGAACAACATAAATGCTGATATTTAAAAAGAAGTTTGAGCTTCAGATGGTTGGGTCTACAATAATCTAAATGTTTGGAAATTCGTCATTTTCAAATTTCTCCTTGCAGCTATAGGAAATGAAAGTCAAGATGAAAGATAAACAACCCATCTGCCTTGTAGAATTCCAAAAGCATACATCCCTAGATGGTGAGAGAGTAGGAAAGCAAGATTCTACTTGGTTTTTAAGAAGAGCATAGGAAAGGAATATGCCATTTTAAAAAAAGAAACTCCAAAAAGTACAGGAAATTACAGTTCAATTAATGCATATGCCTCTAAATAAAAAGAAAAAAGAAGGGCAAAAAAGTAAGTATTCAACTAGTAACTTTTTAATTTCAAACACTATTGAAATGTAAAACATATTACAAAGTACTTCCCTCCTAAAAAAGGGGGAACCAATTTTCTCAGTGTTTCAATTACAGTAAATGATGACTTACAGCATTTTCCAAGCGACATTTTATTTCCCCTCACCTCCCTGAATATTTTTCCCATTTATTCAACATTTACAATACTAAGGCACTAATTGACAGGTGAGCCTGTGAAAAACTAAAAAGAAACACTTACATCCTGGGCAACACTGTGGAATTCAAGTGCTGCTTGTAATAGGTTCTGCCTGAATTCCAGCTGACTGGCCTGCCTGTAACACACATCACTCAGCTGTTGCTGCAATGCTTTCAATTCCACAAGGTCCTCCTCATCCCCTGCATTTAGAAGAGCTGCTATCTGCTGATTAAGCTCAACATAAACAGCAAACCACTCCTAGAAACACAAGAAGATGAAGAATTAAAAATGCCAAATACAATTTTATTTCTCTTAAATGGCATACATGCAACTGCAGGCTAATAAATAGTCAGACTGAAAAAGGAGGTTATTACAGATTGCACTATAATTATGACATCTCACAGAGAAAGAAAAAATATTCCTGATTTCAAATCGGCTCTCAATAAAGTGCTTAGTACATGTTAATATATGCGTTGCAGTATAAAAAAATTACTGCAGAAAGATGGGAAGAGTACAAGGCATGGCTCCTAGTCCCAGCACAAACTTCCACCAAAAGAGGAATTCCACCATTTTTAAACAAATTTAAACAAATTTCTAGTGCTGAAATGTCTGTAGTGGTCTACTGAAACAAAAGGCCTTTTGCCAAGTGATCGGCTATAATAAACAACTATTCACAGGACTATCCAGGTGTTACTTTCAGTGACATGATTGAAACTAGCAGTAATTTCCTAAAATATTTAGAAAAAATTCTGCTGTTGACAAAGTAGAAGTAATCTCTATCTTCTGAATAAAAGAGTATCCATGCTTAGAAACTTCAAAATGATCCTTGTTTCTTATTTAAGGAAAGCTTTATACTATTCAATTCAAAAGGTGCAGATTTGGTTTTCACATGGCTTGATTACTGAATACACATAAGAGTTGTTGTCCTGGTGGTGTATTTGCAGAGGAAAATAGTTCAAGTACTTAACAATTTGGGGAGATTTAAAAACAGCTTGATACATCCAGATCACATTCATATCTTGCATGACTGAGATGCCTGTAAAGCAAAATGTGTTTGCTCAACAGCTCTAATTTTGACCTTGAAGTGTCCTACGCATTTCTATGGAACAGCACCATCTATTGGCCTACAGTATTTAATTTGTATTCCTGTCTCGCTCCTATTGGGATGTTCAGAATTTTGTAAACTATGTCTTCAGCGTTTGCATCATTTATTTACAAATCATGCAAAACAGAGTATAAATATCCATATTCTGGATTTTTTTTTCTTTTTACCCAAAGCTGCCTCTACCATCTGCTCACAGAAAAAAAGAGTATGAAAAGAGCAAGGAGGGGAAAAAAGAGAAAGTAATGAAAAAGTTAAATTAGCAATCAGTCAAAAATTTAACAGCATAATAAATCTCTCATTTGTCCCAAAAGGGGGAACTGTGATGACATAATGTGAAAACATCTTCCATTGTGACACATGTACTATAGATATACAGATTCAGCACAATCGGTTTACAGAACATAGCTCTTTGACACTGAACATACAAATCCAGCTGAGTGTGACAAATCAACTATAATACGAGAATTCAAAAGAAATTTTAGATTAATAATGTTTAGGGTTTTGTTTTTGTTGTTTTTTTTTTCTGTTTTTTTTTTTTTTTGTTTTTTTTTTTTTTTTAGTTTTTATTTTTAGTTTTAACATAAGTAAGAGTGGCAGTAACTGATTTTGATCAAGCTATCAGTAAAATTAGGATACCAGCACACCAGGCATAAAAAGTGTGTTTCTGATCTTTTCCATGGGAGAACTTAGGCATAGCTGTATATGACAGCTCTAACCCATGGAGAAAAGACCTGCTCAAAAACAACAGTTCTAGTGTATTGCTCACAAATAAAACTATGAGAAAATGAAAACCCCCAAAAAACCTAACCATCCTCTCCCCACAAAAAACCAAACAAGAACGCACCCTATGGAAATTATTTTTTTCACTTCAGAATAAATTGAAGTAAAAAAAAATCTTCAAAACAAATCAAACTTTCACAAGTCTCTCCAAAACTCTATAATCATCAATAAACAGAAAGAGATGAAAGAAAGCAAGCATACAAACTGTCAATTCAATTATTAAGAGAGAAAAAACAGGAAAACAATGAAAGAGGAAGCATACACTAAAAATCAAAGAAAAAGGTAAAGCCCATTTTTCTAGTGCTGTTGCCAAAAAATAGTTTTAATCTCTAAACAGGCATCTACATTTAAGGTAGGGCAGTGGTCTTCCAATTACTTCTTTTGGTATAAAATAAACTATATTTTTTCTGACGGTTATTTCTGCAAACTCCTGCCAGCACCTGAGAAGCAAGCTGTGTTCCACGTTGCCAGTGCTTTAGCACACTGTAAGGCAGCCTGCAAACTTCAGTGGGATTTCAGTGATTTCAAGGACTGCATTTAGCCCCAGCTAAATCACAGTTCTCTGTTATAGATATCCAAGTGAAAACAAAGAATATTCAGTCTTGTTTTCTCTTTTTAGTTTGAAATACCAATATAACTAAAAGACACTCAAATTTATTTTTGTCAATGAAGTAGGTAGTGTTTGGGTTTTTTTTTCCTTTCCAGTTAGGATTTCAAATGCAAGACATTTTACAGTTCAGAAGGCACTGGTTTCCACACTGCTTAAAGAGCTTGAAGCAACAACAAGAGAAAGGAGATGGGATTTACTTAACCAAACACAGACACCTACACTGCTGCATCTAGCAAGGAAACCATTGTTGTCTAGGGTGCTGTGTTTCTCAGACTAAAGGTTTGGGGGGGTTTTTCCCCCTAAATTGAGTCTGAAAAACTATAACCCAGTGACCATTTGTTGCCATGACTGTAAAGGGAACTCAGGAAAAGTGGACAGAATTGCCAGTGTCTGCATCAAGGAAAGTCAGAAAAGATGGACAGCACTGTGAGCAAAACTCCCTTTGGGAGCACTGAATATTCATAACCTAATTACAGTTAATCATCTGATGGAAAGACAAAATTCTACTGAAGATTAGGAAGTACTCAAAATTAGAAGCAAAGGCATCAAGTTAATGTAGTTACAAAACAGCATCCTCATGATTTCATGATGAACATAAAGTATATCTAAAGTATTGATCAATGAAAGTCTTAAGCCAGTTTCAGCTACTGGCAAGTGTAGTCTAACAAAGACAAAAATACTAAGTTAGTCACCTTAGAAGTGCAGGACTTCTCAGACATTTTGGCAGGGAGGAAAATGTAAATTTATTCCTTCTACTCAACATGAAAATTTAAGAGCTGCTGTAACATACTAAACTCAAGAAAAATCACAGATAGAAATCAGTATTTTTCTACAAGGGAAAAAAAAATAACATGCAAATATAATGACTGTATTAGTTCTATAACTGCTTGGGTAATTTCCTCTGTAACCCATAACATCATGCACTATGCAAAATTCCTAGATACTTATAACCAAAAATACATTGCTCATAACTACATGAATTTAGAATTATTTTGATACTTGAAAACAGTATGGGAAATCTCACACTGTGCTGACTCTCAATCTCTTCATGTTTCTGTTGCAAAGCTTGTGAAGCCCTAATGGAATCTCCTATTCCCCACTGGGTTCTTAGCTGTTCTGATCCAGGTCCTTCAAGCCAGTTGACTACCTGTCAGTAAGATAAAGATGATAAAAACAAAGTAGCAGATCAATTATACAAAAACTGGTATAAACAGGATTTTGTAACAGAAGCAGAAATAAAAATAAGCATATGTTTATTAAAAAACCAGATCTTTTTCAGCTCTGTAGAAATCTTGTTGTTGAATCCATTCACATCCTTCAAAGTTTTAAGTAGAAAATACTTTTCATTAACCTTAGCCTGTCAGCTCCATGGAAACAGGTGGCAGCTATGACAAGATTTTTCATAAAGACACTTGTCATTTCGTATCTCTTGTCAATAAAAGAGCTCAGAACACAATGATACTGGACCTCTTATGTTCAAACCAGAGGGGTTTTTTGCCCAAGTGATTATAATGCACAGCTGTATTCAACCTCACACCTGAGGCTTTCTCCTTTTTTTTGCTGAATATACTAACACTCAAGTACAGGATACATACTTATTTCAAAATTAAACTTACACACCAACTTGCTCTATTCCAATAGCAGAAACCTGTTACAGAGTTTTTGTGGCCACATCTCATGGAGTTTGTCTTTGCAGGGTCACAGCAATACAACTTTGGACTACAGAATTGTATTTCTTTTATTATTATTTTGGAACCATTTTTTGATGCAAATATTACTCAAAGCAAAGCAGAATGTCTCAAATTTTGGTTTCCTTACACAAATTTGAATTATCAGATGACATCTACAGAAAAATCTCCCGATAAATTTTTAAATATCTGGAAAACAGAGGTAGCCTCAATGAAACCAAGTGCAGAAGTCACTTACTACTGCCTTCACTTGCTGAAGTAAGGAAATGCAGGAATATCTCCAGATTCTGAACCTTAATAAAAAGGCATAGGAATCCAGCTTCCTCTCTTTAATGTGACTTTTGTTTAAACATTGATCACAAAACAGCTTCATACAGATTTTCAGGAAACATAATACAATACACAATGTAACCCCATAACCATGAAGACAAAAGAAACAGGGACTAATTGGACCATTTTCCTAGTGCTGCTAGACTGCACTGCAACAGTAACCAAGAATAATCATCGTTACAGAAGGCTACTCAATTCACTCCGTCTTTTTGCCCCATGCAAAGAACTGTTTCAGAGCACATCTTCGTTGCTCCAAAAGCATTCTCAGTCTTCCTTGCTTCTATCATTTCTAGGACAAATGAAGACTCTACAGTTGCAGGTCCTTTGTTTAAAGAGAAACTTCCTGATGTGCTCAGCACCTCTGCACAGCTGTTACTGGTTAAATATGGAATTGACCTAGAAGTGAAGGGACCTGGACGCCGCCCTCTAAGGTCAGAGTGGCCTTGTAAACTTACACATGGAAATGACAGTTCCCATGTAAGTCTGAAACAGAGTACAAGGCTACTGCTTAGCAGTTGCCCTCTCTGGCCAAGACCCAAGACCACCTCCCCATTACAATTTTCCAGCAACTACTGCATTGACTCTGCAACTGCTTAGACCAGCACGCAGCTGTTTTTGTGACAGCTGCTTAAACTGAGCAGGGAAGAGTTACTAGGGGACACTGCAGAAAAATGTTATGTAATTTTCATAAAATAAACTTTAAAATCATTAATGAAAAGACTACTGCAAGACCTCACATCCATTTTTGTAAATTAAGGTTAGAAAAATAGTAATGAAAACCTCTGCCTAAGGAAGGACAAAGCTAGAGTTTATCTAACATACAGAGTTACAATCATAAGGTGTGTTTAGAAAAACTGCTTATTACAAAACACCTGACAATCACTGCAGTCTTTACATTACAGAATGAAAGACAAAGGAGAGGAAAACAAAACCATGGAACAGAAGCAAAAGGGGTAATTCAAAAGAGAGGGCAGGATACTGAAGGCATAAGGGAGAGAGTTGGTTATGGATAAGAGGGCTTTGAGATAGGAGTAAGAACTAAGCAGGTCACAGTAAGGAGAAGCAGCAAATAGTGACATTGAAACAGGAACACAAAAGCAAGTCAGGAGTGGTTAGCAATATAAGATGGTATACAAATAATGGAATAGGAATGTAACTGAAGAAAGCTAGCAGAAGATCAAAACACAAAAGAAAAAAAATACCAGCAACACAAGGGAAAAACACCCATTCTAACTGAAAGTACTGCAAGCATGTTATATGGCAACTTCTCTTTATTTTGTCAAAATAAATTCCACAGCACTTTGCCTCTATTGGTTTCCTTCTCTGCATCATCAGCCTGTTACTTTTAGCCTTTAACTCTTTGTTAACCTAATTTTTTGCTGTAAACAGAGAAAATGAAATAATTTCCTAGATTTAATAAGTTTTTCTCAAATATTTGTATGCCATTTAGAAAGCTTTTAAGTGCACTTTAAAACTGATTAGTTTGGTAAAAGAGCAAAACACATTCTTCCTCTGTACTGAAACTCAGTTCACTCGCCAGGTAACATCTGTAGTGTACACAGAGCAAACAAGTAACTATTTCTACTACAAATATTGCAAAATGAGGCTGCGTAATGGTAAACATTTCTATTTAAATGCATTAACAATGTCGGATTGCCAAAGTGCAATATAAATCACATCTTGTTCAACCACTAAAACTTTGACGCAGGAAAAAAAATCTCACCTGATTATACCCACAGCTGTGCTGATATGTTCCATATAGGATTATTTTAATCTCTCATATATATTTAGTATTTGCAGCTCAATATATCAATAGATGATATTTGCTTTTTAGATTTTTTTAAAGTAATCGAATTATTATAGAAATTAAAATTATCTCCTCAGTAGAGTTCTATTTTCACTGCTAGACATCACAAAATTAATTAGGTTTTTTTTACCCATATCTACAATGGTGTAAAGTGCAAGTACTTGACTTGCACTTCTCATACATTAGAAATGCCAATGTTGCAAGGTTAAAAGTAATTATTTTATTTTCTGCATATTCAAACTATACAGAATCTTAAAAATAAACAAATCTCATTTCAAGTGATAAACACATGAAGAATAAATTAATTACATTTCCTTGATTTTCTCTACTGAGACAATGTTGAAAGTGCTAATTACATGCCTGTTTCCAAAGGACCAAACCAGTTCATCATGACCTTTAACATGCAATTGATTAGGAAGTTTATATCCATTCTTGTCAGGGTATCCTTGAAATACAGAGAGCTTAAGCACTTTAGCTTAGGTTAAACCCTCAAGCATTAGACAAATACAGGAATAAATAATGGCTTATCTTCAGTAATAGGAACTTTAAATGACACGGGCAGGGGAAGGTTTTCAACTCTCAAGCAAAGCTGACTCTCAGTCCAAGGTGTCTCACTTGTGAATGTTCCTCTCTTTGCCAGCAGGGCAGGCATTTGTGCCTCCAACAACGCAGCCATGCACTGCCACAGTGCGCAGCGAAGGGACAGCCCCAAGGCAAGAGAGCACATTTAGAACAACCTCCACATATCAGAATGGCCTTTGGAAAGTCACTCTGGCAGCCACAATGTGAAGCACTGAGTAAAACTAGCACGCTGACATTTGTGGAGTCATGGGAGGCCCGAAGGTCTCCCCGCTGATTTTTAGTTTGCAAAAAGCACAGTTGGGCTTGAGCTCAAAGCTCCGCCTCGGAGCACTCAAGAACAACTCCGAGCTTACCTGCATTACCTTCTGCTGAATCTCCTCCAGCTGTGTGCGTTTGCTTCGCTGCCTACAAACTTCCTGATAGCGGGTGTACTGCTCTCTGAGGGAGTCTAACAGCTTCATGACCTGTGGCTGAGCCAGCAGCTCATCATCCATCGGAGACCAGGAGACCCCTCCGTCAGATCCATTGAATCGACGCTGCTGTAACTCCGAGAGTAACTCGTGACCTTGAAGAATACATATAATGATGTGGTTAATCTAGATTCAAAGAATAAAACCACAAGAATTAGTAGTAAGATTGCTTTTAAACCATCAATGGTGCATTTTTGCAGCTAATGATCTTTCATGCATTGGGCACATTTAATGATACAATTTCATGCAGAGCTCTGGTCACAGTTTGTGGGGCTGGATCAGTCATAAAACAGAAGAAAAGAAATGTGGTATATTTCAGATATATAGCATTGACTAATGTAAAGAAATTTGAAAAGCACAATCCTGAGTCTGAAACAACTCTGAAGTATTCTGATTTACTTCAATATTGAGAGTAGCATCCAAAGTATTTCTCTCAAATAAATAACGTTCTTATATTGAATGAATGCTCTGGAGGCACTGAAAACCTGACTATACAATTCCTCTGTTGTCTTTCAGGATTTTTATAGCAAGTACAACACTTTCATAGAGAGCATGAAGCTGAACACTTATTTTTTTTCAGTATTTTGTTCTCACTTGTCTTGCCTTTTTCTTCGTGTTCTTACACATCGTATCAGGATACAGACTCTCTAGAGTGCAGTGACTTTCATATACACAAAAATAGCATGTTTTGACTATTTAAGCTTCTGCTTAAACTGTTTGAAAAATGTTATTGTTGTGTTAAAGTTCTCAAGATGTAAACACCATACTACAAGTCCAGATCATCAGTTTGTTCCTCAAAAGCTCATTGAAAAAGTTAAAATAAAACAGTGTTTGGTCACTAAAGAGATGTTGGTGTGAAAGTGAAAATGTGCCAGTTGGAGATCATCAGTTCTGCAGGTCTTAAAACAGTAATATGACAGTTCACTAAAAGAATAAAAAAACCCTACTACTTGAGTAACTGTAATACCTCAAGAAAAATACAGAAACAAAAGACTAAGTTCAACTGCTATTATTGAGACATTCAAAATGCCAAGGTCTTTGGAGATTGCAGCAAACAAGTTTAAATTACTCAGCATATATTACTGTGAAATGAAAATGTCTTAAGAATTCAAACGCATTTTGCCATATTCTAGAACAAACATCTTGGATTTCATCTTTTGTAACCCTCCACAGATACACACAGATAGCTGCAGAGCAAACAGACTTAAAGATTATTACAAATTTGTTCTACTGGGGTAATTCTGAAACTTTACTGTATTGTTTCAGTAGCAAAGGATTACCATTTTTCCACGTAAAAGCATTTTTTGGAACTAAGTTCTTATCAAATTCTAAGAATTACATGTATGGATTTGGAGCTTGTGAAAACAACAGTACTTGTAGTTATGGAAGACAGAAGCCTTTTATCTAAACACTCAGTTTGTTCATATCTATCCTTAGGAGATGAAAATTTAATTGGTGAGAGTTTAATTTTTCTTTTTCTCAGCCTTTCAATACAGTGACTCTAACAGAGAAAGGTTGCCTCTTAAAACTTCCATGATTTAATCACAGAATATGCTGAGTTGGAAAGGAGCCACAGGGATCATGCAGTCCCATGGAAATTATGAAACTTTATAGCACTGAAAAAAATCCATTACACCATAATTAAGAAAACAGAGAATGCATATAAACTAATGGGCTAAGAAGCCATCTGCTTACACAAAATTGAAGTGTTGTTTTGTCCAAAAATTGTATTATTAGACAAGGACACACAACTAGGCTAAAATCTAGTGACATTGTCTACAGACACTTCAGATTTTAAAAACTTCAAAAGACCCGAGTAAGAAACTATTGTTTCACATTTTAACGCAAACCAGTATTATCCCATATCTAGATAAGCTAAAATTTTACACAGAGAGCACGTAAAGCCAGTTGTTCTCTGTGACAAGTATTACATGCGATCCACACATTAGTTTATAGGAGGCTATAAGGTAAAAATTCTAACCACTCAGACTCTGATCACCACCTAACACTATGCATTACTTCTTATTCCAAAAAGGCACTAATTTAAAAAAAAATTTCCAGTCCAAATAAATACACTATTACAATTTATTGTCAATGGGAAATTCGCCTTAAGCCTAAGATTTTAAACAATATCCCAAATCATTTAATGCTGAATGGAGAGTCCAAGACGAGAAGTATGCTTCACTTTTCTGACAAATGACCAGCTCAGAACCAGACTGATGCAAATTGTCAGAATTGTGCAGGAAAATGCTTTCTGAATTGTAACCATTTGGTGGCTACTGAGATAAATTCATTCTATAATGACATCAGCTAGAAACAAAGCATTCTCAAAATTAAACATAATAGTTATGGTAATATTGTAAAGATGTTAGTAGGATTATAAAAATACATATTTAAAAAGACATGTTTGGAGTTCTTCCATTTCTTAGCTTCACTTTTTTTAACCCAAAGATTACAGTATTTGATAAGCTGGTTACATTGTGAAGATGGCTGAGATAACAACTGTGCCCTCTGCTTTCACCTGGGCCCTAAAAGGAATTATGTCACTTTACTGACCAACATTCTAAGTTTTTGACTTACTATACCTGTCTGCAATACCGTCTCAGGATCAACTGATGGAAGGAAGTTCAAATCTATTGATCTTGAAAAAAATAACAAACACATTATTAAAATTTGTATTACAGTAGCACTAAAAACTTCAGCTAAGGCTAGAACTACCTAATGGCGTTAAAAGACTGGTTTTTTCGCACTTAGTGAAGTCCTTACTTTTTCAACTTATCGAATCAAAACACAAGTGGAGGTGGCATGTAATCAGTTAAATGAGCATCCATCTACACACACACTCATGTATTTTGTAATCTACATTATAAATGTTTAGAATTTCTTTACACATTTCAAAATATTTAAGGTGCATCATTTTTTCAGTGTATTTTTGGAATTCAAATGAAATTCCATAATCCAAAAGAATTTATTTCAAAAAGTGAATCACACCTCTCTCGCTCTTGTTGAGTTCCTTTATCACTTCCATTGTTAATTAGAGCAAGCTCATCCAGTAAAGATGTTGATTCTTTCGTGAACTTCTCAAATACCTAAATAAGAAGAAAGTTTTAATTTAAGAAATGAAAATTTTAGGTAGTTGTTTTGAAGACATCAGCGCAAATTTATTCAGTAGTTTCATTAGTATACTTCAGTCTCTACACAGTGTAATTATTTCCCAACATTCAGATGGTAGGGAGGAAACAACAGAAAATACAAAGTTTTGTTCAGGGAACACCTAAGCGCACTAAGATTCCTTAGGGAGATAGTAAATATTACACTGAATAAAATGAATACTGAAAAATATTGAAATTTCTGCAAAACCTGTAAGTTCTTATGGACATATTTATTCTACATCTTCATTTAAGCCTTTAATAATGCTAGAGAATCAAGGCATGTTACACAACTACCAGACAGCTTACTTGAAATGATTAAAACAAACAATTTTGTGAAGATTCCAGCTTCTAAACACTATTAAAATGGACTATATTGTAATGAATAACTAAACTAAAATAAAAGTGTATTATATTATACAGAAATACTATATAGAAAGAAATATCCTCATCAGTTTCTTTGAACTTGGGGTCTTCTGATCTCAGACAACAATGCCTGTACAGTCAAGACACTGAGCACTGTTCAGACAATTCCTCTGTACCTGATTTCTGAGGGTTGGTTTTGCTTTTTAACAGAAATAAGCACAACTGGGTGCCTTACATGACATGCACAGTAACTTTCAGGTCTTTTTGCTGTTACTAAATTATTAATCAATAGCTTGCCAATGAACTTTCCTTAACTTATCTAGGACTACTTAAAATTTCAGGGGAAAGCAGGTGCAGTTGCAACACACCTGGAGATCCCACCTAGATGGAGACATACGTTTAAAGAACAGATTACACAGGAAGGGAACACGCTGTGTCAATGAAGATTAAATATTGTTTTGAAAATTCTATTTAAATAACTGAA
The DNA here is from genome assembly GCA_013397775.1 of Eulacestoma nigropectus. Lineage (NCBI taxonomy): Eukaryota > Metazoa > Chordata > Aves > Passeriformes > Eulacestoma > Eulacestoma nigropectus. The sequence continues at coordinate 521,103 of VZTE01006496.1, forward strand.
AAGCAAGTATCAGTGAAAAAAAGATTAAGAACATTCTGGAGAGCTATGCACACCAACAGTTGCTTAAACAGTTTGTGCTGATTAATAATTTAAGGCTGTAGTCACTCCTAGACATTTACTGCTTCTTGGTCTACTGGGGAAACGGCACTGACAGAGGTTTTGGTGTAGGACAGCTTAAAGCCCAGCTCTTAGTCCACAGGAACCAAGACCTAAGAGATAACCCAGGAGGATCTGTAGAGTCCAAGTATTTTCTCCTTGTTTTGGTCTTCTCCTATAGCAGCCAATTTCCCTTTATAGAGACTATACCACACACTCAGGCTCTTCTAGAGTTGGTGTTACTAAAAGAGCTTCATTTAGGAACTGGTTGGTTCAACAAATTGATTACCTTAGTTTTATCATCCCTTGAGTAAATGCAATATTACTTATCACAAGACTATTCATGTAAACAGACTACACATGTGATCATTTCCTACGTGCTTTGTAGTTCCTACACAAATAAAAATTTCAGGGCTCAAGGAGACATTAAAAAACCCCCAAAACATAGATAACTAACCAGCCTCTTATTCAACCAATCCATGTGATCATAGGTAAGAGTTCCTCCAAAATCTTCTGTTAGTTGGCAAGGTTCTATATATCGCGTCAGCTTGTTAGCAGATACTAAAATAACCTGCAACAATAAAACAGGTAACTTGTAGGTAATGCTTTATTTTCCTTAAGTATCTGAGAATTGTGGCTAAAGGTACTGAGCAGATCTTTCTGTGATTCAGATTTTATTGCTAAATGTTTAAATGAAATATGGCTGTTTGCAATTTATGTGGGCCTAAACCAGACAGCAGTCCTGAGATGCAGTGTATATCTCATGCATAACCCTGTAAGAGCATCATCTCCACCACCTTGTGTATTTACAATGGGAAAAAGAAATGTGTTTCCTGGATATCTGTTTTCCTGCTGAGAACCAATGCTTTGTGATTAAGTCATACACCACACAATCTATTTCTAGTGAATATAGCAGCAGGCTACCACACTGCAAAGCACTTAGTATTTTTACCACTCTCTGGCAATACTTTCAGTCCCAGAGGTGAGTTTGTGCCATAAAATTAAAAGTGCCTGCATTTACTGTGCAAATATGCTCAGCAAAAGTTGGATCAACCATACTCTTTCCATGAGTAGTTAAAAAGTCCAATCTTAGTATGCTTAAAAGACTAAGTCATTCACCCAGGAGACAAATCTAGCTCATCAGCTACATCAGGGAATACAGGAAAACACAGGTTCATTGTAGGTGGAAAGCTAAATTCTTGCTTTCATTTCTGCATTCTAGAGGCTCTTGAATGAGCCTTATTCATATAAGCCTAAACCAAAAGTTGGCAGCACAGCTTGCTTCAATGCCTGATATGCTAAGCCTGGAATAACCCCTGTGGAAAAAAAACCCAAAAACAACCTCTCTATGGAAGCAGACATACTGGCAATACATAGCCAGAAAAGAAAAAAAAAAAAAAAAAAAAAAAAAAAAA
>VZTE01006496.1:532409-550030 GCA_013397775.1 Eulacestoma nigropectus
AAAAAAAAAAAAAAAAAAAAAAAAAGGAGGGAAAAAGGCACTTTACTACTCTATTTAAGAGAAAATAATTACAAAGTTGGCTGCCAGTCCATGAATGCTTTTGGTTTTAGGGAACCTCTAAGATCGCACACATGATTTTTCTGGAAGCAGTCTGAACATTTAGGCCTCATGAGTGCAATGTTTAATCAAAATCAACTCAAAAGGCACACTACTACTGCTTTTAAGAATGAGGTGAAGAGTGTTATTACAGTATCTTGAGATAAGACTTCCTTAGGCTTACTGGAATCTAGCAGTATCAGCATCTGCTCCTCTACTACTAAACCTATTAAAAACTCCAAAATCCAACAAAACACACAACCAATCAAATTCAGAAGTGACCTACCACTTCTAAAAAATTCAGCCAATGCAAATGTTTGTATGCAAGTTAAAATGAAAAATAAAAAGCTTGGTGATTTGAGCCACAATAAAGAATACAGCAAAAGAAGCAAACTTTAGTATGAACAGACAACAGCATAACATTGCCACTTTTATTCTTCTTCGGTTCTGAAAAGACCTCTTCAGAATCTGAGAGTTTTAAATTCCATCAAAGAAGGGTGTAACAGCAGACTTAAACACTAGGAATAAGTTTTCTGAAGTTTTAGGATGGTTTCACACACATACTCCAAAGAAATTCTACCCAAGACACTTTAAGCAGTTATGCCTCTCAAATTGTGGACACAGCCAGCCATCCACACTAGACCAGATCTCAAACCAGTTTTAGTTATGTCATATCATGTACAACTGAATTAAAAGTTAAACGTATTAGGTTACCTCACACATAGAACTTGGGGAAAGAAGTAGTATTAATGTTGCTTGGACAGCTATCTGGGTTTGGGACAATATCTGTCCCCTCAGCACCAATCATTGTTCAGCAAGTCTTTCCAGAACAAAAAAGAGAAGCGCTTAGGCCAAAAAGTTTGTATTTCCCACTGAAAAACAACCAAACCAAAACGACAATGATTTTTCCATACTGCCACCAGAGAAGAGAGGTCATTTTTTCCACAACTGACAAACAGAACATTAAATGTGGGAACACTGACTTCACTTTCAAGCAGATTTCCCAATTTCTACTGAGTACAAAGAGGGCTTTGGTTCAGCTTTTAGACAGTTATTGTTACACTAATGTATGTAAAGACATACATCAGGATAAGACTGTGGAATAATTAATGCTTACTAGAACAAGAATGCCTGCATCTGTTCCATAAATACGACCAAGTCTTTAAGTCAATGACAGGACTTGTGTGGATGACCATTTGGTATTTCATCACTTTACAAAAGACAACAAGCTGTTTGAAAAACCCTAAAACTTACACAACTAAAATGTTGTGCAGTATACTCATATACCCACTGATGTTGTACTTTTAAGTAATTTGAATTAATTCTTTTCTTCTCTCTCACCAATCAGAATTTTTTAAAGTCTTATCTACCAAAACAACCCCAACACTGGATCCTGTAACTGTGTTCTATAAACATTTATAGATTACAATATGCAAAGTACACTGGATATCTTTAGTTATGCCATTGTTGTTCTGTTTCCAGAAGAGAAATTTGAAAAGTTACAAAAGCAAGCATTTATCTGAGAGGCTTCTTTTCATCATAAAGCAGTGGCACAAAAGAAAAAAAAAGTATTATAAAGATCAATCCCTGGATCTTAAGAAAACAGAAATGCAGGGAACTATGCCAGGACCAAAAACTGTCACAATAGGCTTGCAGTGGCAAATGGACAGAACTTCAACAACAGTGATTTTACAGCAAGCTATGGATGACAGGATACTCAAGTTGTCGTTCAGCACATTTAAGCAGTACCTTAACTTTAAGCACGAGTTGCTCGCTAACTTCAGTAAGACTGCATATTTTTAAACTCAGTGCACACTGAAGCCTTTCAAGCTACAAAGCTTAGGCACATAGCACAGAAAGGGCAATGGGCAGTGCTGCCTTTGCAAGCTTAGTAGTTTGATTGGAATGGGTCATTAATTTACTTAGCAATTTAAGTGCACTGTCATTAAAAAAAATTATGAAAAAAACTATCCAAAGAAAAGAGGACATAAAAAGACATAGACAAGCCTTAGTACATATCCCCTAACTTATTAGGATGTGTGTTTCTAACTCAGACAGTATCACATTCTAAAAAAAATTTATGTAAAATTAATTTGGTAGAGAAGAGCAAATAAAATTAAAAACAATAGAAAGATCCCTTCTACAATTGGAAAAAAAAACCTCAGCTCTGAACAGAATGCCTTCCAAATCACCTTGGTATACTTAGAAGGTAGTCTAGTGTGACACTCAGCTCATCCATACTCGTCTGTTCAAGGCATAATGGAATTGTCAGAATGAGGCCACTTCTCCTGTCCTTCCCTCCTGTTTCAGAAAGAAAAAGTAATTACAAAGTTAATGTGATGACATTTAAGCAGAAGAAATACTTTGCAGTTAAGTGGTCTCAAACTTCGTCATAAAAGCAATCTTTAAAGTTGCTGTGAAAACCTCAACTGAAATTTCACCTCTCAGCTGTGAAGAGTCAAGCACCGCGTGGCTATTTAAAACATCACCAGGGCATCAGAGCATAGCCCACATCCACAGCTGTCACAATTTTTCATCTAATACTTGCAATATAAACAACACAAATCAAATGTTCCAGATGGATTAATTTTGCATTTCTAGATTATATTATTAAAAAGCATCTCCTAGACCTTCTACACTACCAGCCTATCAGAAACCTAGTTAGCTCCTAAGCTGAGCATGTACCAACTGGAGCTCCTAAAAAAGGAGGACTTTTCTCATCCAACTGACTACTAAAGGAGGATCTTGTACCACACAGGCTGCCCATGGCACATACTCTAAACTGGCAGTTCATTCAAACACAGAACAATTTCTAGACCTACTTACAAACAGGTAACAGTCACCTCATGATTAAGATAAATATTTCTGACCACTTGCCTTAATCTTCATATGCATTTTCAAACCTTTCTGGTAAAAGTTACACAAACAATATTAGAAACAGTAAATTTTAATACATTATCTATTTTATTAAGGAACAAAACACAATCACAACACGCTTAAGCACATGTAGAAGTCAATTACTAAACAATCTTCTCCATATTTTAGAAAAAACTGTACAAAGACAGCTATAATCACAGGTTTATTTGGGTGAAAATAAAGCAAAGTACAGTTCCATAACCTGAGAAAGAACATCTTTATTCTCAAACTGTTATTCACATGGCTAAAGCAATTAAATTATGCTTTTGCTTCATAAAGTTCTTCAACAGAAGTTCTATCTAATCAGTATGAACAACTTTTTACAGAATAGTAACAGCCATGCAGAAATAAGAAAAGCACATAAGCACAGTAGTGCTTGCAGACTCATACACATATGTTGACATAATTTGATAAGAATTCTCCCCATTCATGAGGTGCAGGCAAGATAATGAACAAACACTGTTTACACAACATATGTTAGAATTTTAATCACAGCAGGCTTTTTTTCCTTTTTTCCAAAGCTGTGCAAACTCTCTAAATTTGGAGTTTTAAAGATCCACTGATACGTAGATATTTTCCACATTTTCATAAAGGACCTACAGCTTTCAGTGGTCCACTGCAGTAGTTGTGTTCCCCTCCCTTCCTCCTTTTTGGGAGAGAATTGCTGCTGGAAAACAGCAACACACTTTTTAGTAACTGTAATTCTAAACTGAAGAATTGAAGAGTGGTGCTGTATGAGAAAGAACAAATGGACAGATGCTTCTTGCAGAAACAATCTAAAGGAACAGTTATTTACAGACTGTCCAATCTTCTGTTTCTGAATGGCAGGAAGTCTGAAAATTGGAGTGAGGAAGCAGAGAAAAAGGAAAAATACTTGGATTTAAACAGCATTTGCTGAACAGACTAAACAAAACACAACCCGAATCCCAGAAATATAATCTCCTGACATTTCACAAAAAGACCACAATAATTATCTAAATTATTATTTCATGACAAGTCATCTTGTGTAACAACTGACAGGTTTTTCCCCCAGCTTGTAAACACTGCTAAGGAAAGCAACTGAGAACATCACAAAACAAAACAAAAAAGGAAGTTTTTAGTTCATTTTGCACCAAAGTGGTTGTTCAAGGCTTTAGGTTGACTTAGGAGCTTGTCTTTTCTTCTGTGCTATGTATAATGACCTATCAAAATGAAAGCCACACAGCCATGGATTTCCATTAGAAACCACAGTTTTGCTTCCAGAAAAAGGCAGGATCAACAGTATTTGGACCAATTTAACTCAAAAATGACAAGAGACTTCAGCACTTAAACACTGCAGAACACTTTCCTAAAATATTATTTTTCTGAGTATATGTTTTAAATCAGCAATATAGTTTAATTTATGAAATTATATGGAGTAAAATTGATGTAAAGAGACATGATGAACTGATTTGTGTCTGTCAAGTTACTTTACTCACACTGAAGAATGCTAAGAAACCCTGCTGCATCAAGCTGCACCATTCATTAAATTAAAGCACCCACTAATACTAATCAATTCCAAAAAGATCAAACCTACTTAGAACTACATAGGTCCAAAAAGGTTCCTAGCATTTAAAATGCCACTCAGTAAATTACGTTCCACTAAGGATGTCTGTATTTTGAAATGGATCAGGCAGCTGTAATAGCAATTTGAAAATGCACTCTAGTTAATGAGAATATCCCCTTGCAATATAACGCTGAACAACAACTTACTACACATCTGCTGTTACTATGGAAGAACTGTCCCAGGCTTTAACATGAGTTGAGTCTTAGGGGTTTGACTGTTTTTAAACAGGAATTATTAGATTTGCAATTGCTGAGGACAGTGGGCAAATTCAAAGCAAAATAAATTCTATTAGCAAAAAAACCAGGTTTAATTTCTCAGGTGACTGGAGCAGGCTAAACTAGACTAGTGAAAAAAATAAACTAAAATAAACTAAATGAGAGGAATATTTATGGCAACACTTGTCAGTTTTTGAAGTTGACAAGTGTTCTGTAAGTTACCTACCTACACTAGATCAGACAATCAAACACCAAGAACTAACATAGCTATCTATGACAGCAGTGAAACCAGCAGGAGAATGTCATTCACCATTTGAAGTATTCCCTTTCTTCTTTTTTTTTTTCTGACATAGGGAGGAGAAAAAGTTACCTTCAACATAAGATTCAAGAAGTTTTAATAATTACAATGATAATTACAGCCTTCCCTGAATTAACTACTTGGCAATAATCAAACCGTTGCAATGGCTTAATTAATGGCTAATTCTGCTTCCACATGTTTCTATGTTGTAGAAAAGATAGGTGAAAAGAAAGGAAAAGTTTTCTATGGAAAATCCTGAAAACATTCACTCCATATTTCTAAAACCACAAAAAAAGCAAAATAGCAAGGATTCTTTCTGGATATCTACTAAATCATCATTCTCTCACATATAGACTGAAACTTCCTAACAACTTTGCAGGTTGAGCTACAGGCTACAGCAAAGTCCTAAGCACCAACACCAACAGCTTGGCTACTAGATAAAAAGTTCCAGAGATTCTTTTGGAATATGACGAAGCACTAATCAACAATATATTCTGTTAAATACATCCAGCAAATACAAATAACCAACTTAAATATCCCATCCAAATTATGCAGGGAAGAACCAGCTGAGGAAAACTGAAAGCGTACCTGAAAGAAAAGCCAATTTTTTCTTCAGAATGGGTAATATTACCGACGCTTCCATTCTACTTCAGATAATCTTTGCAGCTCTGAAATACAAGAAGTTGAAATTGTCAGTCATGAGAAATCAATTACAGTGTTTCACAGTGTTACACTTCTGTATTCTTCTGAAGGAAGCACAGAACACTGTAACCAAAATCCAAAATACTGTAAAAACTTAAGAAAAAACATCATTGTAGGCATTTATCCATACAAATATTTAATTAAAAATCTCTTTCTCCTCACTGGGGGGGAACAAACAGTCCAACCACAAAAACCAAAGCAGAATCTCAGCCAAGGACAACAAGATAATTTATATAAAATCCCATTTCCCAACCCTATTAAACTACAATTAATTTATAGGTAGGTCATCTGTTTGCTCATTCAGATGTAAAATAAATGCAAATAAGATTGCACTCTTGCACAACTTGTCTCATATTACTAAGAATATAATAATTATCTAAATATGTTATGCTACATTTATGCCAGGACACTGCCATTACACTGCCATTAGCAGGGCTTCAACTGAAGAAAAGCATCCAACAGCCTGAATAACTGTTTCCTAACTGTAACCTATACCTGGAAATGCTTCTGCTCCTTTGCCTCCTCCTTACCCTCATGCAATTTTTCTTGCATTTTGAACTGCAATTCACAGTGATGAAGCTTTTTTGCTTCATTGACAAATCCACGGGAAGCCTGAACTCCAACCTCCTGTTCCAGCCTACACAAAGTAGCAACTGGCACCTGCTTGTAACTTTCTGAGGTCCTACTTCCACAAATCAATCCATATAATTAAAAAACCTCATTCTGCACAGAAACACACAATTCAAGATATGTGCCAGTATCCAATCAAAATAAAAACAGATTAATTTTTTTTTTTTCCATTCCAGGACCAGAGATTCAGACTGCAACCCGGAATTCTCCCTCTGGATACTTCAGAATGCACACGGAACTTTTTTCCCTGGCATGGCGGAAGTTAACTGAATAAAAAATATAAATGATATAGGGAAAAAAAACCACCAACAAATGCAGAGAAATCCAAACAGCCTGAGGTAAAATAGTTATTACTTTTCATGTTAAAAGAATGAGCCTCATAACAGACAAAAAAAGAATTATCATATTATTATAAAACAGAAAAAAACATTTCAACAGCTTTTTACTGTCTCTTCCTGTTCCAATGTGTAATGTGTCACAATGTTCATTCCCATCTCTTATCCCAAAATCTCCATATTGAAGTGTAATTTTTGCCAATTATATAAAACTCACACTTTACATATTACAGAAGGAAACAAACAACTTTCAGTTCTCTCAGGAAACTGAGTCCCATGACAGCCTGCACTTTGAACAATTACTCAAAAAAGCATCCAATTAAAGCTTCCTGTATGCTTTAGACAAAAACTTGTAGTTATTTGTTGCATAAAACACAAAATTTGAGAATTACTCAGGCAGTCATTTTTTCCTCTCAAACCACTCTGTGTAAGCTTTTTAACTTTGGCAGTTCTCTTTATTTTCTTTTTTTCAAGATGTGGAACACATACCTGAATGATTTCTCCCCCTCTTCCCCTAGTTATATATCAAAATTATTAAAAATGCCTCTTTATTATAATTAACGAATGAAGTTCAAACCTACACACACTTCACTATCTTCGTACTTTCACATGGGAACAAAAGTCTGCATCAGCTTACTGACTCCAGGGAACATGTTTCTCTGCTCTTCTGAAAAGACCAATTTATTTAATATGAAAGCATCGCTTGGCTTTCTGCCACAGTAGTGGCACTGTCCATGGATCAAAATAGTTCTTTTATTCAGTATTTCCTGGAACCAAAGGAAGCATTCTGTTCAGAGTGGAGGGAGGTGAGTCAGACCAGTTAGAACAACTGCTGATAATTCCAAACACCTAGCCTTTGTTCCAGAAACTCCTGAAGTTTACAATTACCTCTTTTCTGTGAGAGCTAGAAGAAAACTCTCACCAGAACAGGTTATCAGAAAACCTATATGAGAAAAAGAAAAATCTTCACATTTAAAAAACAGGCTTAGCGTCCTTCTCCATTTCTGACATCCGGAGAATCTCAGGATGAATTAAACTGTCTTTTTTTAATATTGGAAAGTAAAACAATTTCGAGACAGCTTTCAAGGCATCTACTTTCCAGTGGGAGCTGCTAAAGGTGTTTTGAAAAGGTACACTGCTTAAAAGCAGATGTAAATGTATTTATATCTACAAAATATATGTAAAGTCTTCAATTTGTTGGAGGAAGACAAAATGACAGGCTCTTAAAACTGTCCATCAAGCTTTCAATTTAACATAAGGAAAGTCATTTGTTGCTCAGTATTGTACCACTATTTAGCTGAAAGAAACAGATTCAGTGTCTATGCATCAATAAAAAACCCATTTGGTTTCACTGAACACAGAAAAGCTACAGAAGAAAAACGAGAGCAGTGAAGAGAACAGACTTCACGTGACAAAAGTTAAATACTTCAGGAAGCTGCATTTTATCACTTCCAAATCAAAAGACACAACTTTTATATGCTGAAATGTTACAGATACGAAACAAATTAAAGAGGTTAAATGTGTCTGTTGAATTTCAGAAACAATCTAGAGTGCTGTATGCCCACCTGTAATCTACTTTGCCATAATACCGTAAAATGACATATACCAAACTGTAAAACTTGTACTTCTTTTATTTAACATGCTTCCTGGACACATTCAATACACATTGAAAAACCTCATTGGACCTGTTTAGAACGACATAGGCTTTCAGGTTATTAAATCAATATAGCAATGTCAGTCTCCAACAAGGTGTTCATTCTTTTGAAGACTTCCACAGGAAGGTGGCAACGCTAAATTCACATAATAATTGTATTTAAAACCTAAATATTTGAAAGGCATTCCAGTGATACAGAAAACTCTTTCAATCCCCTTGACAAGCAGAAACTAATACTATTTGTGGAGAAAATTCTCTTACATACAAACTTGGATGAAATATGTATACATTAAGGAGAGGATAGGAAGTTGGCAAAATAGTAAACAAATAGTTCAAAAAAAATTACAGAACAGGTAAAAATGCAAACAATATTTCAGGCTGCACTCCAGTGTGAAATCAAATCACAACTTGGTAGAATGCATCCTCTATCATTTCTAGACTCTGGAACTACTGCAAATTAGATTGTTTTACTCCACGCATCTAACATTTCAGAAGTTCTTCCAAAAACAAACAAAACCAACCAAACAAAAACAATCCCCTCCAAACAAACAAACACAGCAAAAAAAAAAAAAACCAACCAAACAAAAACAATCCCCTCCAAACACACAAACACAGCAAAAAAAAAAAAACCAACCAAACAAACAAAAAAACATAAAAAAACCCCCAGCCAAAAATCAAAAAATCTCACACAAAGTACTATGTGTAATTCATCAAAGTGCAAAATTTCTGATGAATGGAAAATACCACCTGCATTTTGTGCTACCCATCCTTGTTGTCCTCAAATTAAAAAAAATTAAATGAGAACCAAGGTCCAGACACTGTTTAAAACCACTGTAAAAGTCTGTTAGAGATGGGGGAAGAGGGACAAGTTGACTAGGCAACTGGAAGTAAGATGTCAGAGAGAAGCTGTCCTGCTAAGTAACAGGTGTTTTCTTTCTAAGCAACCTGGTGGAAACCACTGGTCAAAAACATTAACAATCCAAACAAATTAAGGCTTAATGAAAATCAAGAGTAACACATTTCTTCATGTTTGTTAGACCTGAAACCTTTAATACTCTCAGTACATGGTGCAAGGTCTTGAAATGGGTTAGTCTGCATATGAGAATCTGTTACAAGTTTCAAAGAACGAGTACTTTCTTCATTCCTTTAGCATGCATCTCACAAGAGCATGTAGCTGGTCTTTTAAGCACAGGACTACAAGTAAGAAAAAAAAAAAGCCGGTTTCTATTCCCTGTTCTGCTATGAAATATACACTTGGCTTTCAGCAAGTCATTTATCCTTTTTAGTCTCCATTCAGTTCCTCCATCTAATTCTCTTTTTACAAGAGTATTGTGATGTTTAATTCATTAATGTTTTTGAAGACTTCAGAGATTAGAGGGAGCTCCACAAATCTGCCTATAAATAACCAAGGAGCAGATGGGCAGCTATATTCAAAACTGTAGCAGCTTGCAAGCCCAGGCAGAAACAATAGCACAAATAACAATAGACATTCTGAAGTACCGAAGGAAAAAAGCCTCAAATCATATAGAACGAAACCACTTTTTCTTTTAGATCGACTTTTGAATTGCAGACCTTCAAAATTAACATCTTCATTCTCTGAAGCCAGTATGCAGGCTTTTTCAGATGCTAACTTCAACCCACAAAGCATTACCCTCTTTTTCCCTGAATCAGCTTAAAACAAGTTCATCTTTTCCAAACAGAAATAAAATCCATGTGTATAAGACAGGAAGAAAGCTGAGTATCACAATTATCTATGTAGATTATTATTTCACCTTCCTTTAAAGCTACATTAAAGGATGCCGTCTCTCCCACAGCAAAGTTGTACAAAGAGAGAACCCAAACGAAGGTGTCTCCAGGGCTGATGCCCTAGGGTAATCTGAGAAGCACAAACTTGCCTCAAAAATAGAAAAAGGCTGTAAATATTTATTAGTTAATGCTATCTTCAATTAAAAAGCACCTGGAACTCGGCTACTCAGCTGGACAGTTTCAAAATAACAATAAAACCTGACAGATGAACATCAGCTTACATACGCGAATGCAGTGTTTGGTTTTTACTCTTTAAGGTATTATGAGCAGCACTAATAAATATTTAACATTAGAGCCCTCAGGAGAAAAGGTAACTCCAGATATTTAAGGGAGATCATATCTTTTGCTTTTTCAACCACTTTCATATTTTAATTTTTTTATTATCTGTAAAAACCATCCAGAAAAAACCCACAAAAGTTTCATACTGTGTCTGAAGTTGTACACAACAAAAATATTCCTGATCTTCTGTAACCTGCTAATTCACACTAAAGAAGTCAGAAAAATCATGGACTGAGTAATTTCATGAGTATGTAACCTTCTTTAATTTTAAAGCAAGATGCAACCATACAATGCCATTTCCATTACACATGCACTGTTAGTACTCTAACTCAGCAACTTGCCATGGCAGTTCAATGGACAGACTGAAAATGTGCTCTGACTTGGGTTAAAGCTGAGGTTAACAGCGTGCTAGGCCATGATCCAAAAGCACATTGTCACAGCCACAACAGATTTAAGCTTGGAAAAATTCCCATTCCATTCCATTTTCACCTGAAGGTTCAAATCTTGTCTTCTAACTCAAGCTAATAACAGACTTGGGAAGAACTGTCTGTTAACTACATCCTTTATTTAACCCATCTTCCATATTCATTTCCCACTCTTTTTCAACCCCTCAACAATTCTGTGAAAAGTGAAGTAAAAAGATGAGCAATACAAGGAAGTGATGAGCAATATAATGAATAGCAAACCAGAAAATGGAGAACGAGTGAGGTTATGCCATCTGAGAAGAAAAAGACATTGTGAGTCTAAATTTGATCACAGTCAACTATTCGTTTCACACAAGGGCAGAGCTTTTCCTCCGACTTCAAGCATGAGTCTAAAAAAGGAAGAGTAGCAAGCACAGAAACAATGTAACTAAGGATGCAGAGTAACACCTGCATGTACAGCTGTGATACACAATACCAACACCTCAGTCTTTCGACACAACAAGGTCAGCCACAGGATACTGTGTAGCAATGAGCACACTCTCAAAGAACAGCACTCCTTGGACTCGCTGGCCATGTTCAGAGAGCAAACTTGCCCGACCCAAAGGTACACATGCAGACCCTTCATAATGATGCTACAACATGTGACATCAAAGATGACAGCTTGCTAGAGTTTTCTACCCTTTCCAGCCTCAGTTCAAGCCAAGCACATGGTCTATGTTAAGCTACAGCAGTTTTCAGGCCTCTTTAATCTAGAATAGCAGAGGAAATAAGCCACAGGTTTTGGATGCATCTTCACATTCCCTTTTCTGCCACATTTTTACAGTGAGAGACACCATCTACCTTCCTGCAGAACCCCACAGCTTGCGCCTGGCAACAGAAGACCAATCTACCTCATATCCTCCTTCCCTTACAACAGGCAGCCAAACCAGCAGAAGTTGCAGGCATAGAGAATAGTCCCATCTCACTTAACATTATCAAGTGACCACAGAATACATAAAATGATGTAAGTTCAGAGGCTGCTTCTTCCACCACTTTCTACATAGCAATATGTCAATTGAAATGCTATGTTCAAAGCATAGCCAAGACATTTTCTCTTCCTCATCACACCTCACTAAAACTCATCAAAAAGAAAATTCTCATTTTTAGGTCTTAAAATTTTTCTTTGTCAGAAGTCACATAGAAGTAGTACAGAATCACGTAGATTGCAAATTCTACCACAGAAATACTTTGTGAGGTTAGGGGAAGAAAAATAACCTACAAATGGTAAAATAAAATTATGAATTCCTCTCCTAGCTCCCTATTCCTCAAAAAAAAAACCAAAAACAACCAAACACATAAAAACCCCAACAAACAAAACCAAACCAAAACCAACATACAAGTCATAAGTGCTTGGAAAAATGAATACCTTATCACCAGTTCTTTAAGGAACTGTCCAAAACCAGTTTGTGATGAAAGATTAGAAAGCTCCTATGCCTTCAGTACTTCATAAAATGAACTATGACAGTGGGTGGAATGAAATTGACAATCCGGGCCATGGGCAGCCAAGTCAAAAGACAAACAGCTGTACCGATGAGTGCAACTGTTGGCAGTCCGAAACAAATGAAAAACACTTTCCTCTGGGGTGCAAGATTAGAACTTCTTGTTCTTTTTGCAACACTTATATAAGAAAACAATCTACCACTTCATAACAATGCACATATTTGGCACTGGTTACAAGTGCATGTGGCTCAGGGCCTCAGGATTCAATTCCCAGCTCAGTATAGCGACACTCGACTGAGTGGAAGCAAAAAGAAAGTTTTCCCCTACACCAAAAGCCATCTCAAGTAGCAGGGCTATGAAAATGAAAGGTACTGTTTGAAAGGGTAAGTCAGGTAGGGTGTGTAGACAAAAATGCAGCAAACATAAACATTTGGAGTGGAGAAAACTGACCAAAACAAGATGACAATGAAGAAGGGGCTAATAAAAAGTCTATTTACCAATCCCTAAAACTCTGGGTTTGATATCTCACCAAAAAGTTACCACCTCAAGAGTAAGATTTTGTGTGACCCTTGAAACATCCTGAACAACTTCCTCTGCATAAAAAAAAAAAAAAATTACAGTTGTGTGTTCCCCCATCCTCACTGCACAAAACACAAAGTATCCATGATGAGGGTAATAATAAAAATTCCTTCAATAAGAAATAAATAACTTGAAAATTTTGCTAATGTTAACCAAACATGAAAGTACAAGAGATTGAGATATACCAGATCTGGTAAATAAACACCTTGTTCACATATTTCAGAAATCCATTAATTCACTGCTCTACAAAGTAAAAATAATTATCTAAGATGTCCTTAAATTAGTGGGTGCAGGAGAGATAAATCTTAACTTTCATGGGTGTCTCTGGTTTTTGTACTCAGATTAAAAATTCTGAACATTTCAACTGTAAATCACAAATTAAATTGGCCACAGCAACCACCTGCAGTAATCACAGCACCTCTCCCTCTCTCCTGCCCCTCAAAATAAAACATGTAGCCTTCCACTACTAACAAATAAATCAATAAATCAATAAATCAATGGTCACATGCTTCAGAGAACATAAAATCAAGCTCTCTAAGCTGCTCCCTGGAGCATCCAGCATAGATGCAACACTCATACATCTTCTAATTTTCTAGGGTCAAGTGAGACTGCAGAATGAAAGAATTAGCAAACAGAACACCAGCAAAGAGAAAACAGACAATCTGCATTGATGGTATACTTCTTAGAGAGAAAACATCACTTTTGCCAACACCAAAATGTAGATAATCCTTAGCAACTTTCATCTATGTATTATGTGTCCATCCTGATCCTTCCCCTCAAGAATAGGCATTTATTTCTCAAGTTTAGCCATAGATACAATTTAGTGACCAAAACATCAAGCTAACATCAAATTCATTTATCTTATTCTTAGAACACTTTTTTTTTTTTTTGGCCTTACTTGGTCTGGTCAACACTTATCCTTCACGACGCCTCACTAAGAACACATCTCAAATATGACTGCCAACATCATAGGAATTTATCTTGGCTCTGAATTCTCATGTACCTACTACATCTATCTCGCTTGAATTATTTTTTCTGCAAAGCCCTAAGTCATACCTTCATCTCCTCTTAACTACTGTAATTTCCTTCTTAATGGGTTCTTTATGTCCCAGCATTCCAAACTTCAGCTTGTCCAAAATGCAGCAGTTCATCTTCTCACCTGGAAACAGGAAAACAATGCTCCAGATTGATTTTCACTTGCTTCCTTGTTGAGTTTAACATCTGCTATAAGGTTACCCTCACCTCAAAAATGTCTCACTCTTATTTAGTCTGAAGAGCAAAAAGCTTTGCCAACACATTTTTCTGCTTGCTTAATCAAGGTTCTCAAGTCTCTCATTTATCTTCCAGCACAAGCTTATCAACACCATCAGAGCAGCAACAATTGCCTCGATGCTATTAAAACTTCTTTCCTTACTCTCACCCACTACCACAGAACCCTTTTAAAAGTAGAATTCACTCATCTCCAGTCTTATGCTTAAACACTTTCTAATACATCTGCAGACACTCCTCTCCTTGTGAGACACTACCACTACGTGAGACACAGTAACACAAGCTGCACTGTGGGCTGCATGGCCAAACATAATTTAACCTTAATATCAGCTTTGTTGATGCTATAGAGCCTTTTAAATTTTTTTTTTTTAAGTCTCAAAAGGAAAACAAAGTAAAGCAGGTAAGTTAAAGAAGGCATGAGTTAAAGCCTAAGTAAGTTTTTACAAAATCAACTGCAAAGATGTTGCTCTAGGCAGTATATTCATCAGTATCAAAGCTTCACCAAATACAAGAACCAAATATAATGCATGAAAAATTATAAAAATTTATTTTTGGAAGAGACCTATCTTACTTACCATTGGTACTGGAATGCAAAACTGTCTGCTAAGGTTACAAGTTTGAGCTCCAGATCCCGGGTTCTGTAAATTTAAATGAAAAAGTATTTGACCATATTTTTTGATCTTGCTACTCAATCGAAAACTTTATTTGCTTGGAGGTTGAAAACAAGGGTTTCTTACAGAGCTACATGATAGGGGAGTCAATATTTCCATTGTGTATTCACAAATACTAGTAAGCTAGGCATTTGCGTTTAGTGGGACTGCAGGAATCCTGCACTTTCTACCAAAACATATGGTAGACATCAACATTGTTTATAGTTAGCAGGCAATGCTCCTGAGGCAGCACCGGAAGCAGCGGGAAAGTAACAAGAACCAGAATCCCTGTAGTATGCTTTCAATCAGACGTAACCTACACAGAGTTTTAGGCTAAATTGAAAATACAACAGTGTTAGTAGTTTTTCTGTGAAGAGGAAGAAGGTATTCCTACAAAGTTGCTCACTGTTATAAAACTTAGAAAGGCAAAGTATAACTTGAATAAGGAAATATAAATACTCTTTGTATCAGAAGATACATAATTAACATATAAGCATCAAACATTAAACCCCAGCAAATGTTTTAAGACTTGCATGAAACCTTGTAACTTGATCGAATTCCACCCATGAAATGAAAGCCAACAACAAAACCCAAAAAGTTCAAATTAGAGTATACTGTGTAAAAGGCAAAGTCAAGATGACAAACACACTTCACTGGTTTTACAGTAACTCTGATAGATCAGTCATTACAGTAATCTAATTCACAGTCAGTTTTAAATTAAAAACACCCTTCTATTAACTGAAGTTTTCTAGTCAGCCTCAAAAAGACGGGAGAGAAGGCAAGAGAACATACCTATAGATCAGGAACAAAAATACAAATAGCAAGTCCTTGAGATAGCTTAAGTAGAGACACACTGGAAATCTTGCAACATCATTTCCAGGGTAGGCTCTGCCTACTTTATCAGAAGCTGCATATTGAAGGTGTTCTGTATTTCCCCACCCAATCATAGTCACTGGGGAATAAAGGTATTCCTCTTTATAATCTATTCCTAAAGATTCTTGACAGTTAGGTGGTATTGTATTGAAGTTCTTATAGAAATTCCTCCAGTTTCCCTTCCAGCTACCACTCTCAAGCAACAGTCAACTGAAACTGAGCTGAACTTCACCTGACTCCTTTATTCTGTTGACAGAAAATAACAAAACTATGTGAATTTCCCCTGTTTACATAAGCTTCACTGAGAAACTCGAATCCACGGCCAATTTAGAATTATAGCCTACAATTTGACAAGACATCACACCAGTTCTCCTCGCACTAAATATTCTTATATGAAATTTAAAAATACATCTATTTCCTTCCCTTAAAATTGTATTTCTAGGAAAACTGACGTTACCAATCAACTAAACTTCCAATAAAATATTATCTATTAGCATACTACTCCAGGAAAAAGTCAGCTGAGATGATTTTACAGGATTCTTCAAGCAGCAATCTATGACGTAAAGAATTGCGCAAAATCCTAAAATCCACCCCTAAAAAACACATTGTAATTGCTCCTAGCTTTGGTAGGAGATTTTCACAGAATCACAGAATTGTTAAGACTGGAAGGGACCTCTGGAGATCATCTCTTTGGATGGTTCTAATGGAACCCCATTTGGACACATTCCTGTGTAAACTGCTGGTGGTGACCCAGCCTCGGCAGGGGGTTTGCATGTTTCCAGAGAGGGAGACTCCAGAATCTCCCTGGGCAGCCTGTTTCAGTGCTCTGTCTCATTGCTTTTCTCCTGACAGAGCAAAGCGTGATCAGCACCTCACCAAGCAGTAGGCCTCGCTGAGGAAACTTCAGTTCTATTCTGTAGTCCACCTTCCCCCTTTTCTCTCCTAAGTTTCTGCTTGGTACAGACAATGGCATTAGGACTAAAAATGCTCACATTCAGATAAAGGAGAACCCTTATTAGCACAATAATTAATAACCATCAGTAATCCTATAACAAAGTAACACTATTTATTTTTACTATACACTGAATCTTAGCAGGCAATGTAGCAAAAGAGGGAAAAAGGGGGAAAAAACCCGTACTTCCCCATCACAGTGAATTTTAATGCACGAACAAAGTCAAGATCCAATTGTTAGGACACTGCAGACACTGCAATACTAAAAATGGAGAGGACGAATATTTCCTTTGGGATGCAGAAAGATGAGAGAGCAACAGACAAAAGCATCTATTAATGCATATCCACATAAGCCTCATCAATTTTGCTCATTAAAAAACTTATAAAAAGTCAAAAAAATAAACAACCACTCTCCCCTGTCTCCACTCTTTCTTCCATACACTCGTTTAAATTCTTTCACAAAAACAGTGCTTTAGAGCATCTCCTTCGTACAACTGCCTGGCTAAAAAGCTCTGCTAGGGGGTAGCAAGGGACACTACAATTATGGGGGAAAAGGCAAAACTGCTGGACAATAGACCTGTCAAAAATCAAAGAAAGGGTAACCACAGCTATGAGCAACCACGTCTTCAGCAGTGAATCAGCTTCCCGACCAGGCAGCGCTTCCAGAAACCCAGGAGCGTCCGACGCCGCGGCAGTGACACGGCCGTGACTCGCACCCAGCCCGCCGCCGGACTGACCGGCGGCCACGCACCGCGAAAATCCCCACCAGGAGCCGAGCGGCTCCGCGACCCGGGGAGCCGACTCTCGCCCCCGGTTCCCTCCGGCTGGCTCCCCTTGCCCGAACCCCTCTCCTTCCTTCCCGAGCCTGCCGTGACACCC